>JAUELE010252623.1:0-10775 GCA_031471655.1 Diodora aspera | reverse complement strand
ATCGGAAAATTCGAATGCAATCTATAAATAGAATTTCTCCTAAATGGCACGGGTGCCATTTAAGACAGACGGCTTTTTAAGAGGCTATTTAACCGACAACCGTGCTATATCTTTTGTGCATTATGCGTCGTATGTACATAATTTTATGTATGTACATTATCATTCCAAAGGTTGTTTTTTGAAAAGAAAATAATGAGTTTGACCACGTATTCAACTTTAAATATTAGCAACTTGTATAACAATATAATTTCAATATCTTCATTATTAAACATACAACGTCAAAACATTCTAATGTTTTTGGAATTCATTTTGTTTACATATTTGCGTTTGTTGACAAATATGACATTCAACGGGTCACGAGCGGTCACATTGTATCAATGCGCTAAATCAACGGTGGTGTATCGTAGATTGGACAGTGAATTTTGACCAAACAAACAAACATAGACAGAACAGTCTGGTTCAAAATTATTCAGAATTGTAATGTCATATTCAAGAAAGCATACATAAAATATCAATATTGACAAGTGTTTAAAACATTCGTAGCTACTCGTATCTTTCCGTGACCGTTCAGAGGACTCGTATGCATCTCGTCGCCATGTTGATAAGACCCGGTCCCAGTCTAGCGCACAGCGCATCCAAGAAAAGAAAAATAGTTTTCAAGGAAAGATAACTCTTAATTGTTGTTAATACGCACCTTCACATTTCACTGTTATAATGCTCTATGAAACCTACATTATTTATGTCCAAAAAAATCAACAGTTACAGATGTAACACATCAGTGCTTTTGTATTATAAATATACCAGCCAAACAAAATACATCTTTTTTGCCTGATGGAACTATTTGGTCCAATACCTATACTGGTCCTCCAATTGTTGGAGTGTAATGACCTTCTAGCGCTGAAAGGCAGCTCAGGTTAACCAGGGTATTATATGGAAGCGCTTTGAGTCTACTCTTGGGTGGAGATACCGCGCTATAAAAGAACTATCCATTATTATTATTATTATTATTATTATTATGTGCATTTAATTCGAGTGCATTTCGTTCAGCTGGCAATTGAACATTTCACACAAATTTGCAAAATTATCTACGATATCTGTAGTGTAGAGGCCACTATGTTGATGACAAGGACAATCATTACCGGACACATTTAATTTGAAAATAGTCCCTTATTGCAGAAATTCTGTTGACTGGAATGCTAAAGTTGCATGGCGGCAAGGGAGGTCATTGTCGCTTTTCTCAAGCTAAATAGGATATATTATAATTCAACATGGCAGACCAGTATATGAATACATACATGAATATATACATCTTCCGATCTTTTAACACTTAATCGTATACAATAACAGAATACTTTTCTTACCCAATTGCGTAATCGTAATAAAGTACGAATTGGGAACATACTTTCGTGTATAATGCAAACAATTCATGTAGTCCATTGAAATAGTTATTTACAATTTACAACCAGTCTGTGGCATAACAGTATTTGCATTGGACACATACGAATGACTAAAAACAGCATTTACAAACAATCATATAATACAAGCCTGCATCATATACATGAAGAAAATTAACAACTTCAATAATATACACTATAATAAATAAGTAAATATTAAAAACATATATTATTGCCATAATACGACAAACATGTCTCAGTTGTTCACACAGTATTCACAGTTCCGAAACGTCAACTCACTGAGAAAGACTTTCCGGATTAACATTACCAAACGTATTGATTTTAAACTGACCAATCTCTCCAACATATACACGTAGAGATAGACGGTCTTCAAGAAGCTGCCCGCGGGCGTGTATAATGAGATTCTGAGGATAGAAATCAGGCAAAGACAAAATACCAGTTTAATAAGGCCGTTGCCCAGTGCAATATAGCAGTCTTTGTGCTGTTTGTAAACTCTTAAAACAGTGTTCAACATACTAAAGTTATTTAATCCCACTAGTTGAAGAATATTACCTTTTTTCAAAGAGCACTGACCCCTCCACAATTACACTACCTCGACATCCAGGGAATTTTAGACTTCAAGATTTCTCCATTGTATGCCCTGGAATCACTCCTATTTACAACGGTCGTCTCGAAGCGGGCTTTTTGACCATTGAGTGAAGCTTCCAAAGCGAAAGCGTGCCGCCAATCGTGCGGCGCGTCTCTTCTTACACTCGGAAAGGACGTTTCTGCGATGTTCCTGCGTTTATGTATCAAGAGTTGCGTCCCTTGCTAATTCCTCTGGCTTACTTACGTGACATTTAATTGAATGTCTATATTTAGCACATTTGGACTTTTAGTACTCACAAAACGACCGTCGTGACCGTCAAAAATGCCCTGGGTTTCGAAGATGATCACCACCTAAAATATTTGAAATTAATTTCCGTTCATTGGCATGGCCTCAGATCATTGGAATAAGAGGTAATGGAAAACAACAATATAGTTATAGTCACATTGAATAAATATCTGAACTGACATACACAATGGCGTCACTAAGATTGGTCTCATGCAGTGTGTTCACTCGCGGGGTGACCTTCCACCCATATCCTGGGCATCCTGCCATTTCAGGCCATCCTTATCGGATTCAGATTTTGCAAGCAAAAACATAATAATAATAATACCGAAACAGGTTTCATATAATCTGCTAAATCTAGCAAGTTAAAAACTTATACCTCGACTTAATAAAACAAATATAGGTCCAGTGCAATCCGATCTACATCCCTTCCTTCTGCAATCCTTACAGACGCCATTGGACAGACAACAGCTGATCGTATTTCAATGCAATTACCTTATAGAGAAGATCGACGACGTCTGACAGCATCGATTCCAGTATAAGATGTTAGAGAATACAGATTGATGTGTAGCGAGCGGTTCTAAAAAAGCTATTTACATCATCATATAGTAGTTAGTGTCCAAGAATAATTATTGCTTTGTCTGGGAATGTTCTCGTCACAAAAATGCGGAACTTACATCAATCACAAAAGACCAATGAATTTGCAGGAAACGATGATTACATGGTATTCATTCACTCTGTGACTTAGCTAATATGATGTATTGACTCTTTGCAAGAACAAATGGATTTATTGTCCTTGGCCGATATTCTTCATCCATACTCATGTATTTCCGTGATCTGGAAGACGACTCGTAGGCCGCCATAGCGGAAGCACGTTTTGCGCATGGCAGAAAACCAATCGGAATAGACGGTGTCCGATTTCATATGGCTTTAACGAATTGAGGGAACTTTAGTAGCGATACGTCCAGTGACAAATTTGTATTGAATGTTTCAGGATGACGCATTTACAACACCATAGTGCTCATCTATTACTTCTGTACTTATGTGATTTAGGGGACCTTAATAACAGTGGCGCATATCTAGTAGCGATACGTCCAGTGACAAATTTGTATTGAATTTTTCAACATGGTCTATTTATAACACCATAGTACTCATCTATTACTTCTGTACTTATTTGATTTTTGGGACTTCAATAACATCGATTTTACTGAATTTTATCACAGTTAGATTTAAATGTGCGTATTAACAGCAATAATTCGATAACACTCGACTTCATCCGAAAGAGCCATATAAAATTGGACATCACGTATTGCCGTCGATTTTCTGTCCTGATCACGGAAAGACACGGGTAGCTACGAAGTGATAGTCATAACACTATGAACAACTATAACATTATACAATTACAACATCAGATCACAGCACGAGTGTAGGTTATAGCGTAACAAATATCGAAGGGGCACAGGGCAAATAAGAAAGGCGCCCATTGAAAACTGTACTCTTCAAAGAGCATAAACATGACCTAAACCGTAGCATAAACATGACCCAAACAGATATGCCCCTTATATGACGTGCACTGCAGCACTAATTTAAGCTGTACTATTCGCGTAACATTAATGTCATATCAACACCTACAACTAATATACCGAGGAGCAAACGAAACTATGCCAAATAATTTTAGCTCTTTTCCAACCCCAATATGTTTCAGTTCCAAGAGTTCATAAAAACTATGTAGGATATGTGTTATTTAGTGTCATTTAGTTCACATCATGACAAAACAACCTCATTCTTATTGACCATCTCTTCTTTTCCTACATATGTTTGTTTTTCTTGGTCTTGGTATCGTATATTTTACACCTCAGTATATTGTTTGTGATTTCTCTGGCAGTGATAACAGCTGAAAGTTTTATCTCCAACTAAGAAAAAAGTATTTTATCATTGATGGGGGAGGGAGGGGGCTGGCGGTGGATCGTATGGTGATGATACGGTCATATTTGGGGGTTGTGAAACATTACAAGTAAAATCGAAAATTAAGAACGAACAAGGCTTTGTTAGAAGTAGAGAAAATGACATGTACATGCTTTGTTACGAGAGTTAAAAAGACGACACAGGCTTTGTTAGGAGAAAATAGATGACTCATGCCTTGTTAGGAGTAGCAAAAGTGACTCAGATTAATTTTTATGAGGAAACATGAACAAGGTTTTGTTAAGAGAAAAATGATACAGGCGTTATTAAGAGAAAACATGGCACAGGCTATGTTATGAGTACAAACTTGACATAGGCTTTGTTAGGAGTAAAACAAAACAGGCTTTGTCAGGAGTAAAAATTGACACAAGCTTTATTAAGAGTAAACAATGACACCTGCTTTATCAACAGAGACACATGAACACACGCTTTGTTAGGAGAAAAAATAACACAAGCTGTGTTGGGAGTAAACAATAATACAGACTTTGGTAGGAGTAGCAAACGTGACACAGATTTTGTCAGAGCAAAAATGAACAAGGCTTTGTTAGGAGTAAAAATGACACAGGCTTTGTTAGGAGCAAAACGTGACACATGCTTTGTTAAGAGAAAAAAATGATACAGGCTTTGTTAGGAGTAGACAAAAGTGACACCGATTTTGTAAAGACGAAAAATGAACAAGGCTTTCTTAGGAGAAAAATGACACAGACTTTGTTTGGAGAAAAAAAATGATACAGTGTTTGCTATGAGTAAAAGTGACTAAGGCGTTGTTTGGACTAAAGAAATGACACAGGCTTTGTTAGGAGTTAGAAAGGGAACACAGACTTTGTTAGGAGCAAAAGATGACACAAGCTTTGTTAGGAGTAAAGAAAGGATGAACACAGGTTTTGCTAAGAGTAAAACCTATGTCATAGGTTTCGTTAGGGTTCATAGAAAAATGGCACAGGCATCGTGAAAGATCGTGAAAGATCGTGAAAAGACAATACAGAAAATTCGGTGGGTCATCAAAACATGTAACATGTCTTAAAGAAAAATCACGCTCACATTCAACATAAACCGATCCCTAAAAATAATGTTTCATAAACATCGGCATTGACGTTGTTATCAACTAATGACATTATATTATATAGCACTCAAAAGACATATAGGGTCAAACATAGCAATAACACTATCAACAAGAAGCATTGCATCCAAAATCTACTTAATAACATGTTGCCACACATCTCGCATACCACACACATTTAAAGTGACAGTCGTGAACAACACGTGCAAATGCCACATGTGCCAATAAATAAGGAAATTCAGATTTTGAAGAACACTGTAAGTGAATTGTTGATACTTTCAATGAAATGTAATCCCAAATAAAACAAAGAATGTTCTATTGCACTGTGAAGCAAATTTTTACACAAAGTAAATAACCTTGGACATTAAATTACACCTGACCTTTAAGGCAACTGGTACATTTTTAGTAGTGACAATATTGCATAAAAACACGTTTTCTAACAAGCATGCTCGTACGGCTAGTTTCGACCAACCTTCAAAAAGCAAACTCAATTATGTCAGTTCATGCTTATTATTATAGTTATATCATGTTCGATCCTTAACTTCTTAGGAATACTAGTAGTATAACTGCGTCCACACGTTAACTAAGGAGGTCAACCTCACACTGTTCAGTGCTTGTTAGTAAATGTCATAAGAACAGGTTAGCATCATCCTTAATGATAAAAGCTAAACTATTACTGGGTGACAAAGAAACTGTCATTGAGCCTAGTGCAAATATTCAGATAATGTCAGATTAAATGGCATTACAGCCATTGACATTTAAACCAAAATGTAAAACATACCCCCGAAATTACTGTACATAGTTTGAATGTTGAGATATGTCAAACCAGTAAGCTTTAAGTTCATATGCACGGCGCATACATCATATAACACCAAGCAAAGCTCTCGCCCACTATCATTTATGACATATAATTTATTATGCGAAGACGAATTCGGATACATATAAGTGTAATGTCATTTTCAAAGCGCAAGATATCTATCGATGTCTATATCACACCAGCACACTTACCTGAATGTCAGATAAAGTGTCTCGAATATCAGTCATGCCCACTCCATGCAAACATTACAGGTAATGTCTTTTGAAATGATATACATCTATCATAGATTGACGTCAAATTTATGGTAAGGCAGAACTCCATCTCATACACAAAAACGGTATTGAACTCAGTTTCAGAAGAATATACACGTGACATGGATGTCATAATGCTGATTTAGGCAGCCCTTTGACACCACTAGCCCTATAAATGCCATGTCAAAAAGTTCGTAAAAGGTATATAAATGACATCATCAAATCAAAACGCCTCCCCACATATGAATTGTTATACGTAAATCCTCTTTCAAAACTATCAACAGTTATAAATCTATTCTGGATCTCATGACAGAAAGCATACACAATCGATTCAGTACTGAATACAGTACACCTGGCCCGGTTCCTACAAGCAATCTTAACGCCACGTTGATCGTAAAATATCAAGATCAACGGTTTCAATTTGAACTGCATCTGCCATCACCAGTCATAAAACCTGCATTAACATTATTTTGAAGAGCGCCAATGATTTTGAAATTTCTGCAGGAGGTAAGACTAAGATCGTTTAGGGGAAGGGGCCCGTATCGCAAACTAAAACTTTATTTAATGTCACATCTCTGAAACCATAAACTGTCAATACCGTGTTAGCAGGTATCCCGTTTCAGAGGATTTGACAACAATGATGCGATTCTCCATTGTTCTAGGACTTGTCTCATTTTCTTTAAATAACTGCAGGGCGGTATTATATCCATCTCTGCTTCTATCGTATGCCTTCAACAACTTTGGTTCTCGGCATCCATGGGTATTCACATTAGTTTTTTGTCGGTTAGTGAAGCACAGAGAGTCGTTCCCGAACAGGGCGACCATCCAAATGTACCCTCGATACAATTTTAATATATCCAACTTATGGTTAGGATTCGTAGACCAAGGTATATATCGATTTATCGAAAGATACCTAGGGAACATATCGATGGTCCTCAGACCGAGAACGATCTGATCACATTATGGAAAAATACAGCGGAAATCCTTAAAGGAAATCCTGGCATTGAAGGTCGAGTACAGATTTGACTCTATATCACGTATGGATCCGTTTGAGGATTCCAAAATAAGATGTGCAAAAGAGAACCCCCCCCCCAAAAAATAAATACGTAAAACACAATAAAGAAGATATATATAAATGACGTCCTAGTCTATTTTAAACACGTTTAAACATTCCCCATCTCATCAACAAAGACTCACTTTTACTTTCTCACATACCACAGAATTCTGCTACCCATATCACAGACTGTTACTGACTTCCAAAGGTTTGGAGCATATTTCACCATGAGCTGAAATGCAATAGGAGTTCTAGACTCACCGAAACCCTGGCAGTTCCTCACAACTCCACATGAAAAGGAAGTTTTCAAAAACATATATACACGTGAGAAATCATAACAAATAATACAAAATTGAACATCTGTCTGAGAAGACTATGTCCCAAAGGAAATAGATGAAATATCTGCAAGAGCTTCCCATGGAAAATGATGTCCTGGCTGATAAGTTCATATAGTTTGGCGAGGACAAGAGAATCACAGCCGCCAGGACAATCACTGACGTTGCATCAGCAGCTTCCAAATCTAAAAGATATGGTAGTGACTGTCTTCAGGATTTTCAGACTTAGAAAGAGATAATGAAAATTCCACTTCAAACCGAATCACCGTGTCCTACAGCCGTGCTCCTTGAGTGTATGGACGTTCTCTATCCTGTAGAATCATCAACACGCGTCCAAGAACTGGGGCATCGTCATTGAAGACAGCCATTGATTATTTACTGAAACAACCAAATATTGTGTCTGGAAGAACAACCAACCCATGTCTGAACTCTAATGGCACCGATATTAAATATTCATGCAAAGGCAGTCAAGCAGAAATTGATGGCGAATCGAGAATTAAATAACCTGATGTGCATATACAGTATGCCTTCAAGATGCCATGTAATCAGGGACGGCAAATACCGTGTCATAAATGACCTTAACCTGGCTGTGGCTGAGGGTAATGCTGTGCTTCTGGTGTTGCTGGACCTTTCCTCATCAGAGACGGTTGAACATCCGAGATCTACAGAGCCAGCGACCCAGCGGACGTTAGACATGGATCTATACTACTTTCCTTGGCGCTGTATACTTCGGACATTGACAGAGAATGTTTATGTTTTTTCAGACGTTCGGCTTGACCACGCTTCACTATCTGTCCAAGAACACTGACCATCCCATTACGAAGGGACAGCGCTTTCAACACTGTGTGAGATGAACTCTTTCTGTCCAGCGACTTAGTAGAACAATCTGATTCGGGTTCAAGGTCATACTCTGACGTCACTTCCGGCTCCGATTGAAAACTACACACCGTCCCGCTTTCACTGTTGATGGAGTTACAAATCACGGTATTCTTTGGTTCCCCATCGGCAACAACACCGTTGCAGTCTTTGTGACGCCCAGGAGCAGCTTGACTGCAGTCATACATGCCCACCACTTCACGAGAGACCTCTGGTGGAGTGGTCTGGGGTCCCACGGGATCTGTGCCAGTATTTTTACAACTGTCACCGTAGACGTACACATTTTCTGAACGGGAGAGACCATTTACTTTTCCGGCATCTTGATCGTCACTGGTAACATAAAAGCAATACATTAATTTATAAAATTAATTGCTCTTCTCATACTCTGTTAAAGCATCAGGAAATACCTCTATCATTAAAAGTCGATTTTGCTGTCTTGAAATTGTAATAAAAAGATCGCACGTTCCATCGACGATTTTTAAAACAGTAAACAACGACGACGAATTGAGATGAGCTTGATACATTATCAATATAACCGCCAGAGTTATGTTAGAATAGAATAATATAAAAGAATACTGGAATGTCATTAAATCCCCGTTTGCCTCTTGTACCTGTATTTGTCCAACTTATTTCTGTACGAATAAAAAAAAGTCGTATTTATTACACTTTCCAACGATCACAAAGCAATCGGGGGCGGGCAGATCCTGGATTTTGTCAAAGGAGGGGTTCGGTTATCCAGTAATACCTTGGCCTGAGGCGCAGAACCCTTAACAACAGGTCTCAAGACAAGATTTGATGCATTCTGGCATATATTTAACCCTGAAAATGTTATTGGCCTCTTTGAAAGGTAGACTCGGGGTGTCGACCCCGGCAAAGGGGTGGGGGTGTCGGGCTCGAACCCTCAAAGTCCTGCCCCCCACCCCCTCTTCCGGATCCGCTACTCTCTTGCAGGTCTTAAAATAGCATTTATATTGTTTTTCGGCATGGACATAAATGTTTACTGCGCTGATTTAAAATGTTATGGAGTGGCTAAAATTGATTGTAACTAAGATCGTTGATGAACTTGGGCTCTGAGATTTGGTTATGGTGTATTATTAGACACTGACACATCTAGCAGACGCAAAGACCACTCTAGCTTGAGACGATTGATCAATATTCACCTGGAATCATGAGTATAGTAATCTGGGCTGACGTTGACTGATAAATCTATGTACGACCGAGTCGCTTCAAGAAGACCCTCCAACCTGTAGCGAATCTCTGCAAAGCAAGGGCGATCCTCAGGGTGGGGATGCCAGCATGACAGCATCATCTGGTAGCTGAAATATACAGACATTTAAAATTGGGCTCGGGTCAAGTGGCCGACCTAACTCCGCCCCCCCCCCGCCTGCCCCGCCCCCTCTTTCTCATAGGAACCCATTGTGTGGTAATCACTCTCTCAAATCTACAGCTTTAAGAACAGTGGTCACCCTGCTCACCTAGTAATCCGTCGCGTCGTGATCTCAAATACTGCCTGGGTGCTCCTAGAGGGAAAGAAAGCGGCAGAGTTGAGATATCGCTGAAATATTTCCAAAATCATGTCAAACCAAATCACTATGTCTCTGGGAGGTACAATTGTATTTGCGTAATGCAGTCTTTGGGAGTATTTGTTTGGACCAAATCAAGTTCGGTTTCAAACCAGTTCAGCAAACCTTTCATTTTGTTTTTTATCGAACAGGTTTTAAATTAGTTTTGAAGTCTCCGTTTGTTACCACCAAACTAAAAATAGTTTGAATAAACCTTTCAAACCAGCTCGAGGGGTTGTTTGATGGTTTGGGTGCAAAGCGAGAGTTGTAAACATGGCTGCTCCACATCAACATCTACCTGAACTTGATAAGGTAATCACGAGCTACGTATGTTGCAGGTGTTATATAATTGAAAAGTGACAAGATGACGAGATGCTGACATTTTGCACGCCGATGAAGTTACAGACAAAAGGCTGTACGCAGCAGTTTAAATTTACTTGGCCAAACCAGGGAGTTTCTACAAGAGGGAGAGGAAACTCCCCTTACTTGAGGTATAGCAGTGTCCGTTTCTTTGCGCATGCGCGAGTAAAAGGCATTGGTTCCTGTTCAGGCTGTTAGCTTCGCTTGCTCTT
>JAUELE010252612.1:0-10776 GCA_031471655.1 Diodora aspera | reverse complement strand
CCAAAAATTGACATGCAACGTGAAACCACACTTCACCAAGTGCCATTATTTGAAGAGAACAAAATCGATTAGACCTCCTGGGACTTTTTTCTTCGCGTGCTGTGTGTTATCTGCACCACAGCTGACGTGAATACACAATAACAGTCTTCCGAACTTCACAAGATTCAGTTCATGGCATTGCTTCAATTATGCAATATAACAAAACCTGCACTTAGGATGATAACTGTGCAGGGAAGCACATTCTATTTACCTATCTGACGAATGGGGTCAGTCTAACCGCTCGTTAGTTTGACATCCTATTAACCCCAAAAGTGAGTGAGTGAGTGATTTAGGGTTTTACGTGTTTTTTTTGGCAATCTTTCAGCTACATCACCACAGTCTCACCAACATCAAGCCGGTGTCGGGGCTCCTGTGTCTCTGGGTCGAATGAGAGGTGCCCGGGTGGAACTCGAACCACAACCGCCAAGGCTGGCAGGCAGATTTCTCGTCCGACGCACAAAAACAGTCTTCCGAACTTGTGTTTAACGTGATTTTTGGCAATCTTTCAGCAACATCACCACGGTCTCACCAACATCACGTCGGTGTCGGGGGCTCCTGCGTCTGGAAGCACAGCCGCCAAGGCTGGCATATTTCTCTGCCGACGCGGTAACCACTGCGGCATCCCGCGCCCCACCCCAAAAGTACTGGGACTTTCAAAGAAAAAGAACCTCGAACATGCGCTGCAACAATATACATTGTATGGGAACATCCCTAGAAAATGAAAGCCATCATGAAATATCTTGGTTCCACCCCACCCCTACCCCACCCACGCAAATCCTGTGTCCGCCCTTGAATACAAAATACTAAATGTTTTCAGACATTGTTCGGATCGTTTGAGTTGGATGCTTCCACTTCTTAACAACGTTAATATTCTTTGCAGAAACTGCTGTAAATTTCCATTAGACTGCATGTCAGCGTTGTTCAAGCGAAGCTAACACTTCGTGCTGCACGAACATACAAAGTACATGGTGTGGAACCGTTAGCATCAGAAATAGGCAGGTAGTTAATTCGATAAAATGGAAGTTACAAGAAGAAGGCATAACGTGTGTACAAAGGCTTTTATTTCCCATGGTGAAGGTGTCTTTCAGGTATGTCGTAATCGAAGAGTTATTTTCATTCAGGATGTCCTTTCTGGGTTCAGAGTATACGTTGGGTTTTGTATAGACACTCGTAAGTTTCAATACACTGAATTTGAGGAACAAAAAACAAATACCAACTGAACGGATGGACCCAGATAAAGCACAGATAATAATTCACAGTAAGTTGTAGAGAAGTGGTTGTAAACGGAATGGTAGCCTCTGGTAACATAGAACGTAGGTTTAAAGGAAGAATTCTTCATTGAAAGATGGTCCCTGGTGAGAAAGCTTGTTATCTTTGAAGAAAGAATTGTGTGGTGAAAGGCAGTATCTGGTGACATAATAATAATTAATAGTGTAGGTATTGGATAAAGTATGTGCAGTGAAAAATAAACCCTGATTTTACAGAATGTAAACTTTAAAGGATTGTGCAGTGAAAGATAATCCCTGATGTCACACAGTGCATGCTTTACAGAAAGATTGGGTTCTGAAGGTGGTCCCTGGTGACATAGAGTGTAGGCTTTAAAGAAACAAGTGTGCACTGAATGGTGGTCCCTGGTGACATAGAGTGTAGGCTTTAAAGAAACGATTGTGCACTGAATGTTGGTCCCTGGTGACATAAAGTGTAAGCTTCAAAGACACGATTGTGCACTGAATGTTGGTCCCTGGTGACATAGAGTGTAGGCTTTAAAGAAACGATTGTGCACTGAATGTTGGTCCCTGGTGACATAGAGCCTAAGCTTTAAAGAAATGATTGTGCACTGAATGTTGGTCCCTGGTGACATAGAGTGTAAGCTTCAAAGAAACGATTGTGCAGTGAACGTTGGTCCCTGGTGACATAGAGTGTAGGCTTTAAAGAAACAAGTGTGCACTGAATGTTGGTCCCTGGTGACATAGAGTGTAAGCTTTAAAGACACGATTGTGCAGTGGACGTTGGTCCCTGGTGACACAGAGTGCATGCTTTAACGAAAAGATTGTTAAGTGAAATGTGATACCTAATGAAACACAGTGTAAGCTTTAAAGAAAAGATTGTGTTGTGTAATGTGATACCTAAAGAAATAAAGTGTGAGCTTTAAAGAAAAGATTGTGTTGTGAAATGTGATACCAGTACCTAATGAAATACATGTAAAGTGTGAGCTTTCAAGAAAAGATTGTTAAGTTAAATGTTATAACTAATGAAATAGAGTGTAAGTTTTAAAGAAAAGATTGTTAAGTGAAATGTTATAACTAATGAAATAGAGTGTAAGCTTTAAAAAAAAGATTGTTAAGTGAAATGTGATAACTAATGAAATAGAGTGTAAGCTTTAAAGAAAAGATTGTTAAGTGAAACGTAGACCTTTGTTACCTTGTAACACTGTAAACTTTAGAAAAAGGTTGTGCAGGGAATATAGTCTAAAGTGACACAGATTGTCAGTTTTAAAGAAAGGATTGTGCAGTGCAAGGGTAGCTCTGGGGGACAAAGAGTTACTTTTATGAAAAGGACTGTAACACGAAAGGATAGTTCATGATAACGGACACGCACACTAGCGCATCTGAAGTAAATGGTAGGTTGTACTACAAAAACAAGAGTCGCACATGAACTTCTCTTGTGCACAAAGGATCATAATGATAGGACACAGAACAATGTTTACTCAGATCTTTGTCTCCAATGGCATCTATACGGTATGATAAGTTATTTAGATTTTAACCTGGTTTTTGATAATTTTTCAACAATATCCAGGGTGTCGCTTATATCATGTCGATTCCAGGGGTTTGTTTCCGGGTTGAAAGTGAGGTGCCCGGGGGGAGTTCCATACTGAAAAGATAGTCGCTAACGATACATTCCATCGGTGCGCAGCTTCCAAGTTGTCAATGATGTGCGCATTGCTGGGGATTCTGTTGTTTTTTAAACTATTCATGTTAGTAAACAGTTTGACTGCTTGTGATTCTTAATGTAGATTTGAGTCACAGATTAGGGTCATAGAGTGAAAAAGACCTGTTATACAGTTGATCTCTGTAAGAAAGCTGACTGCTGTAGCAGCTATACTGGTTATTGTGCACGACATATGGATAACAATGATCGCATTAGGCTCAAGGGATCGAAACAATCATATTCAATACTTAACCAGTTCTTATAGAAACAATAGAAGAAGCGAATGCAATTTGCGGCTGGCGGCCGTGGTTTGTTGCTGTGAACGACACTGTAAACAAGGAAAATGTACCCACAAACGAGATAAAACATACATAAGGACATAAGTATTGTAAGACCTGTGTGCCCTGAATACAGTGTCAGATGAATCCGATAATTCCTGTACATTATGTTTTAGACAATAAAGAGACAAAAATATATAGAATGACAAACAATTACTGTTTAAATGATAAAGAAGTTAAAAGACATTAACCATAAAATAGAGTAAACCATAAAAGTAAAGGATGTTATAATTTATAAAAAGGGTAAGGAATTTAGGCTACAATGTAATATGCTAGGGTTTCTAAAAGTTGGTAGATGGGAAAATATTACACCGGAAGTAGAAAATTATCCATTTTGTCATCTGTAGGTATGAAGGGGGTGAATGCAATTTTCTTCCTTTGTTTTCATAGTTTGGCAATTTACGTTGTCGATATGTACCAATGAAAGCTATTATTCATATTTACATGAATGAATAAATTGAATCATATTCCAAGGGATATAGACCTGATAAAAGTTATTAGCATATTTATTTATAATTCTTAGGAAAAACGAAAGCTGATTGATCTACTTGTCTCTTGCATTATAAATAAAATAAACCTCTGTTACCCACGATATTTTATTTCGTAAGTATCCAGGTCTAGTTTCTATCAAATTAAATAAAAATCTTCTTCGTTATCTTCTTCTTCTTCTTCTTCGCCCTTTTTGGCTCATGGACTCCTTCTCAGCCTAATGTACCGTTATGCCCACATTCCCGTAGGTGCTTTGTCCCAAGTACTGTTCATCAGTTATGATCATATCAATGTGTGAATAGTTCATTTGTCTCCGTAAACATATTGTCATTGGGACCTACTGTAATAGACGAACATTTTATCAGTTTTAAATTTGAAACATCATTTTAGGTATTCCTCGAGTAAATGTTGATATGAGTTTCGATTAAGTTCGCTTTCTGTTTACACCCTGTGTTTACTATGATTGTGTTAAGTAAACGTATTTCAATATCATATATAAATAAAGCAGGAGCCGGAGTTACGAACACAAAGGACAGCTGGTCTCCCCTAGCATCCCGTGTGTGTAAACTGTTTGTGATTCCAGAAGAATACGATTGTACTCTCGACCTTTCAGAACGCTTATTGACAGGCGGTCCTGTTGCTATTTGCACCATTATGTGGACTAAAATAAAAGAAAATGACACGTGTTTAATCACGTCAAGAGGGTATGTTCCAAAGCGTTCAAGATGTTTTGTTTCGTTTCTGTTGTTAAGGCTCTCTGTTTCTCATACGCGTTGTTAAGGAAACTCACCTCAGCGTCCATTCAGAACTCGAGATCTAGTCACAGCGCGGACGCAGTGAATCTTGGGAGAACGATCTGTACACGTCGATATATCTTGTCGATACAGAAGCACAATCACAGACCTGGTTCCAATAACATTAGACAAATACGGGAGTATTTGAATAATGTGTCTCTCACAATTACTAATTACATTTTATATATTGGCTGTTTTCTAGAATCGTGTTGAGAAGTACTCGACAGAGCTAAATTACAAAGGCGATACTAATGCAATTTTCATCCATGTCATTTTTTTGCGTTGAAGTGGAGGAAAGTAATAATGCTGGTATCACGTGGTCTCTACTTTGATTGGCTTTCTGCTCGTAATGCTTTTATGGCAACGCATCACAGTGAGCATAAACTTTAAAGTAAATAATAATATTGTATTATCTGCAGCCAAAAATCTCTATCGTGGTTTGATATAGTAAATATACAAATTCCTTTTCAAACAAAACCGGCCACCTTTGTCGTAATGTTTGTGCGCTCGCATCTGTCTGTGATATTGCATGCTTTTGTCAATTATTGATCTATCCAAATGGGTTATTACCCAATAAGTTAGATAATAAGTCTGAATTCATGACGCCAGTAATTATGATTAATTATAAGGATCCTCGTTTGCACATTAGTCAGGTTTACACTGCGCACGCGCTACATTAGTTTTCTTCTCCCCCCCCCCCCCCACTTGTAATAAAAGGACTTTCAGAAGAGATTTAGGGACGGATCCAAGGGTGGGGATGGGGTGAAGGTGGTGGACGCCTCCTAGTTTTGGCAAACAATGATTTTTTAAAACTAAATACCAATAAGTGAACTGCTATAATGAAGAATTCGGAAACCCTGAAATCGCATCTACACTTACCTAGCCAGAACCGCCCATCCCTCACAGGAGGGTTGCCCCTTGCCTTGCTATCTGATAGATCTTTCTCTGTTGCTGCTCCCACTTTATGGAATACTCTGCTACTCTACATCAGATCTACCACTAATATTGACATGTTTCGTTCTTCTCTCAAGACGTCTTTCAACGAAACCTATGTGTAACTTTCCTATTCTGTCTTGCTTCTCACAGCGACGCTGAGCAGCTTTTTCTTGGAAGTCAGGCGCTCAAGAAGTGAATTATTATTATTATTATTATTATTATTATTCCCACCTTTCTCACACTTTTGGGTGCACCTCTGGACTTGATTGTTGCATGCATAGAAATTACCCCGCCAAGAGGTTCCAATTGACCTTTAATAATAACCGGTCCTTTGTACAATTTTCCAATAACACCTTCGATTTTATATTGTCTCAAAGGTCACGCAGCGGAAAACAAAGAAGAAAAAAAGACACAAAAGCTTTAAGACGGAAAGGGTCGACAATGTTACAGAGAATGGTGATAAATATGGAAGTGATGAAGACGTCTTTCGCACTGGACCTGCGGTGACGTCTAGCACAGGCGTGATGACAGCGACGGATTCTGCAGATTTGAATGATGACAATCACGCCAGCGGCAGGTCTGTCGATAAAAGTCTGGATTCTTCAAGTAGTGCTAGCAAAGAGGATTCCGAGGTTTCGCTAGAAGATTACAAAGCGAAGGTCGAGAACACAAAACTCCAACTCCGATCTTCCAAAAGTGTTCTTGACGATGAAAGCAAGAAGAGCGAACAGAATGTTGTGAGGACGGGATTCTGGGAAAAGCTACGGTATACGATGTCACAGGTGAGTTGACATTCAGACATTATCGTATATAAGAGCTTAACATATTACAGGCGAGACGACATTTAGTTGTTTGTGTTGAGATCAGACGGACAATATCAAAAGTGTAAAGATCTTCAGACGTGTGTGATAAGACATGTTTTATGATGTTATTCGGATACAACATCACAGATTGAATGGTCTTTACATATATGGATAGACATGCTTTACACTATTACAGACGAGATGATATTTAGCTGTATGCGCCGAGATCAGATGTACAATATGACAGGTGACATTATCAATCGTGCTAGTGATCGCGCACAAAAATGTGTAATTACACGTCAAATGAACTATCAAACGTATTTGATTTACTCTAAGTTAAATTAAAAGATTATAAGTTCATTTTACTTAATCCTAGGATATCATAACCTTTACCTTTTTGAGAACAAAAAACTGAAAATGATTTGAAGGTTATTAATTAAAAGTTCAACTGTAAAACAAGATTGTTAAATACAAAATCATATCTGTAGGACATATAGGCGTATCAAGTGTTATTCAATAAGTGCATAATTCGGAAACAATAAGCATAAAGTTATAACCATTAACTGTCCTGATAAAATAAATTATTTTAGTGGTGTTTGAATCTCCTTTACATATCCCCTCTGAATTGAAGTAGGTATTATAGGACAAACGAATAGTTTGACAGTTATAGCTTAAAGACAGTATAGATTATTTAATAACGTTTCTTCACTGGGCATGGTCTTGGGTCAAGTGGGGATGTCCCTGTAATCTTTCCTTAAGGAGACCTACTTTTAGCAAGTCTTTGACTTATTCTTCTAATCTTGGCGGGAAAACAGACGTGCTCTCGGTCTTTATGAGATCCTTGATTTATTGCTGATTGAATCATAGTGTCATTAAGAAAAACGATGGAGTTGTTTGGGATTTAAGGGCTTGTAAATACTTATGTCAACAATAATAAAACCATAACCATAGAATATATATCTTCAAGTATACACATAAAAAACTACCGTAATACAGACGTTCGTACCCACCTACACTTAATCACCAAGCTGCCTACATTGTTACAGACATACATATACAGTCGTGCCCCGTTTGTTCGGACTGCAGATAACCGGAAACCCCGGCTACCGGACAAAATTTAGTGAAAACGAAATAATTACACACATACACACACGCACACGCATACATACATACATACATACATGTACATACATACTAGTACTCATTATACTGTCGTCCAAAAGAAAGTATACTAAATGATTTCTACATTTTATATGTGCAATCGGAACCCCAACATTTTTTGGCCTAATAATGAATATATATTTCATGTATATAATATTATTTTTCGTGTATATTGCAGCCTATGGGAGATGAAGAGGCCGTGGCAGAATGCCGGCGCATGTTTCGGGAGGAAATGATCCGACTCCGACGAGAGGTCGAAGAGTTTAGAGAACTCTGTCTCAAACAGGTTGGTAAAATCTGAGAAAGAAGCAGTCTGTATATTAGACTGACTGCAGTCTCTGAAATTTATTACTTTTCTTCTTTTTATGTATTTTGCAATATTTATTGTACAGAGCCTTGTGTCTCCTCGGTCGAATATCAGCTATCCCTAGACTTGCATTTCTATGGACTTGCCAAGTCTCTTTAGAATAAAATTTACAGGGTCTGTCAGACAGACTATCTGTATCTATTGGCCTCAATTTCAATAGTAGAACAAGCCCTGTCAAGGCAGCGTGTCAGTATTTCTGGGTGTGGCCCGGAATTGCAGACTTAGTGTTTGTTTAGTTTGTTGGAGACCCAGTCCACGTATGTACTAACATTAGCATAAACACTCAGTTTCTCAGCTAGGTCCCACTTGAATATCCTTTGCGTTCACTGCCATAAATCAAATTAATGAGAGTCGCTGAGTAGGTGGCATATATATATATAAGGATTCAGTAACAGTGATATGAGCACTTTATTATGTTATTTTTCGACAGGACGATGGGTGGATGAGTTTAATATACGTGTAATATTGTAGCACAATGTCATCTCTCCACACCCTTCCAAACATACGCACGCACCGACATAGCAAAGTTATATGCTCTTTTCTTGTGTCAGGCGGGCGTGGATGTCTCCAGACCAGATGTCGTGTTCACTGACATTATCCAGTTACCCGATTTCATGAACATTTTCAATATTTAATGAAGATCTTTCATTTGATCGGGGATTTCTATACCAGAATATGTTATTGAGGCAGAGGTTGTAAATGATGGATGCCAGTGATATATTTAAGGACAATACATATAAGCAAAGCAGATACGAAAGTTTAATGTTCTCTCACGCCCTTAACTATGTCTTATTTGCGCTTTATCCAACGAAGATGTAATTACACAAACATGTATTTAGAAATCTCAACGACGCCTCTCCCTTTCTCTCGTGACTTCATTTATATCTCCCCCTTTCTATCTATTACTTTCCCCAACATACAATCAGAGTAACACTGATAAACGTGTAGCCATCTGTTACTATGTATAAAACTGCATGAAGAGTCAGAGTGTCACACTCTAGAGAGCAGCCACAGTTTAAAATTAATCTTAATTCGTTGTTTGGTTACTCCTTTCGTGGCAGCATGCTTCCCTCCTATTGGTATAGCCGTCAAACTGATGCTCTACTCGTAGGAAATGGATTTCCATTCTGAATATATAGAGTTAATCTACAAGAGACGACCCAGATCAAAGTCATTCACTTGGGAGCGATGATTGAGACGCATAACTGGATTACTGTCTGATCATTACTTATGATGGAGGACGGGTTCATTTCTGGACTATAATCTTTTTTTTCTGGTCCAGCGCTCTCTTTACAGAGGCTTTTTTCTATTTAAAGCTGTTCCACACAATTTCTGTAACAAAAGATGGAGAGTTTTCTCTCTTTAAGGGATGAAGTGTATCGTGGACGGATACCGTCTAATGCTTGGCCTTTGTAAAGCGAAAGTCCCGTCAATATGTGTGCCAATACCTGTGTGTGTGATTTATAGCTTATTGATTTCCAAATATCGATGAAGTTAATAGACTGCAGCCCACCAAGACGTCAGATCTCTGGCTTTTCCACTAAACGACGCATGAAAGGAAACCCATTGTTTCCATATATTGATGCATCATGATTTACTTGCGGTCACAAATACCTCTAAAATATCGAGGTGTTTGATTTATTTGTCTGAAGCAAGCTTGAGGAAATACGATCTGCACACTGCAAACATATACTGCTTGGCAAAAGAAACGATACCAAATGATTTAAGTTATTTTCCCTTACGTCTTTATGTCATAGCTGATCAAAGGATGCTTGGATTTCAACGAGTGCAATTTGATTGACATCATGTCGTTGATAAAACGTCCTTAGCTCGAAGGGAGATCTCTTGCATATCCAACGTAATTGTGAATTTTTTCAATAGTCTCTCAAAATCTTGGTGTCGTTTCTTTTGCCCGGCAGTATAGTTTCTTTTCATGGTGTTATTATTTTCTTTGACCGTTCGGACATCAAAGATAAATTTAGATGTCGCGCAATGTCGCTCTCACGCTACTCTCTAACCGCAGAATATAACGGAGTGACTGACTTCCATAAATGGTATTATTAAATACACACCACTCATACATTAAGTACGCTTTCTTTCCCTGCTATATAAATAGTTCAGTTTTGGTGTAATTACCAGATCAACATCACGTCTTTCATCTGACACAAGCGAGATATCCTGGTCGAGTATTTCAGCTTGTCTTGTGTGGTCATCGTTACAATCACTCCGAGTTATTAATACACTTACACCTGGTGCACGCTGCTATATACGGACATTTCCTAATTCATCTCCGCTGCTCACTTGACCACCACTATTCTCGTACAATGCTGAATCATGGTACACCATCGTCAGCGTGTTGTAGTTTGCAATGTATTCTTATAAATTCATATAAATTCAAGTATTATGTATTTAATTCTCAATATTTATGACAGTCAATAGATAGGCCCGATGGTTGTACAACAGTCTGTCTTCCAGACCCTAGAGCATACAAAGAAAATGGAGCCTGCCCAAGTCTAGATATTTAACGAGTCTAGGAGATCTCTAGAAATTAGGAATATCTCTGGAACCCTTTTCTGATTTTATTATTTTTGGGGTATTATTAACATAAAAGTGTAGATTGAGTTTATTTCTGGGACTAAATGTTAGTCTAGCTGTACAATTGATTAACAATCATGTAAAGAGAGACAGCAAGAGAGTATATTACTCTTCTAGGGATACTTTCCCTCTCCTGTCTGTGCCCGAGGCTGGTCTAGCTGAGAGCAGAAAAATAAAATAAGATTGTATTCGTCTAAATTTGTAATTGTGCATGTCAGGCTTGTATGTCGCAGCGTCTTGTTATTTCAAAGAAAAACTAGACTGATTTTGTGACCGCCGTGCTCTGAGATCATGTATCACAGCTTGACAGAGCGAAGCACTAAGTG
>JAUELE010252590.1:0-10776 GCA_031471655.1 Diodora aspera | reverse complement strand
AGAAAGAGAAAGCAAAAGATCCTCATTTTAGACGGCTCTTACGGCAAACATGAGGATACTGAGGTCCTATTCTTTCTAGTGTTAAAGCGACACCCCCAGGAACCCCATGGGGTTCATCTCTAAAGGGTTAACACATCAATCCCAGGAAACAGACAGTCCATTCACATGTACATAAAAGGAAACATAAACATTAAAGCAGGATCTCTAAGGGACTGAAAACCTGACAATACATAAAAGACGAAACTAGTTTAACTTACTGGCCAAACACTCTCATGAGCACTTCTCTGTGTGGGACATGAGGTACTGGTGGTCTGTAACAACACAAGGTGACTGGTAAATACGACGTGAATAACAACAGCACATGCCAATCCAATGGGGGGTGCAAGGGAGGGTGAAAGGGGGGAGGAGGTGCACCCCCCTTTTTCAGCATATTTAAGGAGTGGGTGCTTCAGGGTTAGTGGCTTTCAGTCATATTGCCAGTGTCATTAACATCATATTGGCA
Organism: Diodora aspera; assembly: GCA_031471655.1. NCBI lineage: Eukaryota > Metazoa > Mollusca > Gastropoda > Lepetellida > Fissurellidae > Diodora > Diodora aspera. Next base: position 10,274 of record JAUELE010252590.1, on the reverse strand, counting down.
TCGGGTATCATTCTCCAGGCTGAAAGAGGTGTACAGGGGCATATTTAATGAGTGGGTGATTTGAGGTTAGCCATATTGCCAGTGTCATTAACATCATGTTGGAATCGGACATCATTCTCCAGACTGAAAGAGGTGTATGGGACATATCTAATGAGTGAGTGATTTTGGATTCATGGCTTTCAGCAATCTTTCAGCCATATCACCACAGTGTCTGTATCGCATGTCATTCTCCAGGCTGAAAGAGGTGTACCCAGGCGAGATTCCAACCCACAATCGCCAGGTCAGGCCAATTACTGGGCAGACACGCTAACCACTGAGTCATTCCACGCCCCATGACATAAATTTAAAGTTCATTACTGAATTAATTCTTTTTGATAATTTATTAACTGGATGAATTACATCTAATGTCTTTAACTATTTCAGTGAAAGTGAGAGAGTGATTTGGGGTTTTACATGGTTTTCGGCAATCTTTCAGCCACATCACCACGGTCTCATCAACACCGTGTTGGTGTCAGGGCTCCTGTCTCTCCGGGCTGATAGAGAGGTACCCGGTTAGAACTCAAACCACAACCGCCAATGCTGGCAGATTGCTGGGCTGACGCGCTAACCACTGCGCCCTTTCAGTGAAAGAGTTGGTGTCCATATCAAAGCACATTTGATGATAACATGGTTAATTAACAATTCAAGAGTGAGTGAAATGGATTTTTACCTTGCAGAGGGCAATATTTCAGCCATAGCACAATGTGATGTGCAAGAGGCACATCAGGAAAAGGGACAACACAGAATCGATAGTAAGAAACAGAAAGCAAAAGATCCCCATTTTAGTCGCTTTGTACGACAAGCATTGGGTTACTGAGGCCCTATTCTATGTAAGTGACACCACGTCACTCCCCGAAAGCCCCACGCGGTCAACAATTCAAGAAACATAAAATGGAGTCATGATCAGTGCCCTTGGCTTTGCCAATGCGTTGATACGTATGTGTATTCTTAAAGAGGTAAATGACAGAATAAGAACTATGTACAATGACATACAGATACAGAAATAATTAAATGTTCTACATCTCCCTGCACTGAGTTGAGCTGAGATGTTTTACCTTGCAAGGGCAACATTTCAGCCTCACTGCAAACAGATAGGGAAACATTGTTCACGAAAGAAATTGATAGAAAGAAAAGTGAAAGCAAAAGATCCTATTTTAATAGCCATTTTTATGACATGTATTGCATAACTGGGGTCCTATTCTCTCTAAGCGACATCATATCACTCCCTGAAAGCCCCATGGGGTCCCTGAGAGGGTGGGAAGATGTCTGTCTGCTTACGTGTGATGCAGCAGTGAGATGAAGATGAAGCCTGCCACAGCTCGAGTTCGGTCAATCTTCTCGCATGATTGTTGGATCAGGCTACAGAACACTCGTATAACTCTGCAAGGAAAAATTAATGTAAACAACAACTCATTCTGAACATTGTCAATGACAGAAAACCAAAGGGGAAGGTAGAAGGCATTGGGGGAATTTGACAGCAGTTGATTACCACAACACTTCTGTATAGCCAACCGACCAATCTATCCAAACAAAGTGTGTATTACTTCACAGTAAAACGCGTACAGTTCTGTCCATACGCAAATTTCAGTATAATGTCTAGTCTACTTATTAATATTAAGTGAAGGTATTATTATTTCACTTTTGTCATATACATGGACCTATTCTCGAACAAGTAGAAAAGTGCGCACAGCTCACTGATATCCTATGAGTATCTGTTAAGCAAGCTTGAAAAGCAGTTAAGAATAGCTCAAACAAAGCAGTGAGGTATGGAAACATATTGATGATGAGAGAGCTGAACTAACATGTCTGGAGTGATGAGCTTCTTGTCTGCCTTGACCACCAGAGACACCAGCTTCTCCAGGCCCTGCATACTGGCCTCTCGCACGCTGAAATCAAGGGAATAAACACAATAAACCCAGCTTCATACCATAAAATCAACCAAGATAAACAAAATAAACAAGGCATGGAATACTTGTGTACTTGGCTACAGACCCCAACTGTTTTACTGTTATGCCATATGTCAATTAAAACAATGTACATTGAGCACAGCCATCACAAGCGCAACTTATTACCATGGGGAGTCACTTACAGGGCACCAACGTCGCCTCTTGCATCCAGGGTATAATCTTTCATAGCGAGCAGTAAAGCATCAAACACGAGGGAAACATTGTCCGCACACACACAATTATCTGGGGAGCCTGATGGATCAACACCCACCGTCTGAGCAACACTGAAAAACAAGAAATTAGCACAATGACAAAACCCAGCAAAAGATCAACAAACAGCATGTGTAGATTATGACAGCATGTGTAGATTATGAAAGACTTAAACTGTTTATGGAAACAGTACCTTACAAACCTAAGTTGAGTTGAGATACTGTTGCATGGAGAATACTTCAGTCGTAACATAATATGTGCAAAGTGTACACTGATGAAAAGGGACTGATAACAAGAAAAGTGAAAGTACAAGATTCCAATTTCAGTCACCTTGCACGACAAGCATTTGGTTTCTGGGACCCTGTTTTCTCCAAGTAACAACACATCACTTCCTGGAGCCCCCGAAGGTTCTTACAGACCTACATCAATCATATACCTCTGATAAGCAACAACTCTACCACAGCTTGTTAACATGTTCTCACTTTGTGATAGCTTTGACAGCATCCCTTCTTGCCTCAGCGAACTTGACATCCTTTTCACTGATCTTGGAGGCTGATATCAGTCCTTGCAACACAGTGGATAGCTTCCCTTCTAACATGAACTTGGGAAACGACCCAAGTGCCAAACTGTGGCCCATTCTGTTTCATTCAAAAATGAAAACACAAATATTCAGAGAACAGACAAGAAAACAGTAGAAGCAAACAATATGGACAACATAAACGTTTACGACTCTTTCTTCAAATACAGACAGACACAAAGTTACAGGTTAGAATGCTGCACTACAATAATAAACATGTGTAATCTAATCCACACATTTACTATTCTGGAATGCTCTGCCTCAGCCAATTCGGAATATCTCCTCTATACAAACTTTCAGAAGTAACCTAAACACACACCTGTTCAACACTGCTTATATCTAGACATTGTTTATTGTTTATTTCCATTTTTATGTTTATATTGTATTATCAAGTATGTACATGTAAATATCTATGTAATGTGCCAGTGAACAACCACTGATGGATACTAGGCATGATATAAATAAATTATTATTATTAGTATTATTATTCCACAACAATGCTTGTAAATGCCTCTGAAAGAGAGATAACACAAACCTGGATGATTCTACTGTAGACTTCAACTCCTTCAGGTATTTCTCCACCACATTATCTACAAAGAGAATTGATCAATAACTCACCAAATATAAAGACATAACAGCATTTTTTGTGCTAAAATACCTCTGACAAACAGCGAGGCACAGTAATCACAAGCGACAGGTGTCTGACTCGTGATCTCACGATGGTCAGAATGTAAGTTTGATTGGGTTGTATCCTTGGACAAGGTACTTTACTCCACTTGTCCCAGTTGACCACAAGAAAGATGCACTGACTTGGATGTTGTTGTTGTTGTTGTTATTATTAGTATAATTGTAAATTCAATCCACATTACAAATTGTTGTCCTTCTCATAGGAAATGGATAACCTCTTTATGGCAACCATGGAGAACCAGCAGGAATTAAAGTCACTTATTGAAGTAGAAAAGAAACTAAATAAAACACTGACCTCTTCTCTGTGTGTCCAGGTTCCCTTGTTGATCTCTGCAATACTCGGCATAGAATGCTGGCGCTGCAGACACAGATGCTTGCTGAAAACACCAGTTGAACATTACATTTACCATACAAACATCAAAATCCTACAAACTGAGTTGAGTTAATTATTACAATATGATGTGATATGAAAAACAGGAATGCTAAAAGATAAGCAAGAGAAAAACAAGGGGCAGCAACCATGGGTTGAATATCTCCCCCTCCCCCCTACCTTCCAACCCACACACAAAACCCCTTAACATTCTGCTCAGGAAATGAGGAATTGTCACACTTTTTGGGGCAATATATAGCACTTGCAATGTTGAATGATACATGATTAGAAATGCCAATCAAGGCAAGTGTCACAAAAGATTTTCCAAAGGACAAAGACAAAACTCCTACCTGCACTTCAGGCTCCAAATGAAAAAGACAGTCGTCCAAGATTTTTTGCCACAAATCTGAAACCAATCAATGAATTTTAGGATATTTAAACTCTTAATGAACAATCATTTTGTTTTTAGTTGTATTAGAGAATGTTCAATCTGTTCAAGATTACAAGAACGTAATTACTGGATGTGAAGACCAGAAAGAAATCAGAAATTATCAAACACTCACCAATGATAGGCTGACCATGAAAGGGCATCTTGGCCTCGGATAGTTTCTGTATCAAGTGACAAACTGCAAGACAAATTTCAAGAAAAGTATGAGAATTTTGTATTATGAATATTATGAATGTGATTGAGTGATTTGGGGTTTTACATGGTTTTCGGCAATCGTTCAGCCACATCATCACGGTCTAACCAACATCACGTTGGTGTCGGGGCTCCCGTCTCTCCAAGCTGAAAGAGAGGTGCCTGGGCAGGACTCGAACCACAACCTCCAAGGCTGACAGATTGCTGAGCCGACACGCTAACCACTGCGTGATCCCGCACCCCATGAACATTATGATCTCACAAGGCAACTGCCGTTACTGATTACAGTGGATACAGTCAGAGTAAGGTGAGAGGGGCAAAGGGGAAATATTCCTCTGACACAAAGCCTCTAACCATTCCACTCTTTCAAACACATATTTGATAAAAAATAAACTTCCTCACATACTTTAAATATTCCTTGCTATGTCTCGTGTAATCATTTCTGTTTGAAACAAAAATAGCACCAAACCAGTAAACTGTCTTCCACTGAAAGAAGGAACTCCTGTTCTGAACAGCACAAGCTGATGATATTTATAATTATGTGGCGTACATGTGTCATTTAAAGTGGTTTTCAACAATTCTTAGCCTGAATTACAATTTCCAGGCTACACTATGATATGTCTATTGTCTCGGTGGGTTGATTTTTTCCATATCAACCTCTCGATACCAACCTGCGTTTCTACACCGCCTGCACGTGCAGCCCAGGCATGAAATGCACTCGATGTTTCTTTCGGGAGAATCTATTACAGGAAAAGGGGCATATCTAGTATCCTACGTGGTGTAAGTCGGTTAGCACCACCCCTCGGCGGATGATATGGAATTTACCCGCCTTCGGCTCAAGCGTTAAATTCCATATCACCCTCGAGCGGGGCGCTAACCTATACATGTGTAAATATTTCAAGTTCTTGCAGGCCGGATGTGGTTCGTCCACCAGAGTTTGGAGAATCTTGTACTAGATTTAACTTGCAACTCTGTGTGAGCTCAGGAGACGAAATATATTTAAAATGTCAGTATTCATTCTGGTGTTCAGATGTAGCATGGTCTACGCAATTTGAATGAATCATGTGTGATGTTGTTTGAACAAGTTGTTTTAAATGTCAGATGTATGGTCGTGAGCAAGATATTTTGTAAAACTGGTGAAACATTTTCATATATTTGTATACATCATGTTGTGTCATCAAATTTCATATACTTACATGATGAAGGAATATTGTAACATTGTTCATGTAATTTGTGAAACATACCAAAAATATTCCACTTGTGTACAGAAATTGAAATTATGTATTGTCTAAATAAAGCATGTTGAAAAACAAAACACCTTTCACTGGGTTTTTATCCCTCATAGTTTCCCACCTCAGATTTGGACTGGTAATTCTTAGATCTATCTGGGATCAGCTGGGATTTCTTGTAACCATCATTAAATTTCTGACATCTTGGACTATATGCAGGATCATGTGTGTGACTTAAGGAAGGGTATCATGCTTGGCAAGTGATCGCTCAGTCTTGGCATGTAGATTTAAATCCCACAGTGATGGTCAGCCCAGAGGGCCAGTCTTCAATGCTTCAATACAAAACCAAAAATGTAGGGGATATTGCATCCTCGAAATCCACACTATTTATGTCTCTGCCAACCTCTGTCACATACCCTGGATTCACTCCTATGCTGAACGATTGTCTCGAGGTTGGTGTTGTGACCAGCGAGGCGTCTACAGCGAAAGCTTGCATCCAGTCTTGTGACATGTTTCTCCCAACACTCGGCGAAGTAAAGACCTCTTCCCTTGCTAATTGTTCTTGTGTAGTCATGTGACATTTCATTGGTTGTCTATATTTAGCACATTTGAATTTCCTATGCACACATGACTATCATGAATAGGAGTGAATCCAGGGTATTGACAGAGGCATCTTGGATGGGTATATTGGCAATCATCAAGACATATCGGTGTTTGTCTGGTGTGTCATTGGCGGACATGTAGGTGTTCAATGGGGGAACTGGAACAGGTCGGTACTGGGTGGTGGCCATGGCATTACATGAATGTTCTTTCGGTTGGAGAAACTGGATCACCATCCTGACAAGATGGGCATGAACACTGTCATCTTGGAGGTTGAAATGTTGCCAAACATGTCATGTAAATAAATCACAATGATTACTCCCCTTTGACTGTGCCATGGAAAATACAGATTGTAGTCGGCCAGTCATTGTGATACCACCCCATACCAGTAATGACCAACCCCCCTAAACGCCCATGCCGTAAAAAGATAGTGTCCGTAATTAATAAATTTGAATGTCTCCACACTAGATTCTTAAAGTCATGGAAGTAAAGCGTGAACATTAATTTGGCAGAAAACATGGCATTAAACCAACGTCGTTTTATTATCCAAGTGCTGATGTTCCCAACACCACTGACATCTCCAATTCAAATGCAGGGCTGCAGCCAGACCATAAGGCCCGAGCAAAAAGAGACAAAGGGTCAAAATAGAAATTAAACAAACAAGTCAAACAGAGTCCGAAGTCAAATCATGTGACAAGACATGTTTTGTACACAAAATCTGATTTGCCGATCAGTAGTGTGTGGCACCCCTCCCCCCGCATCAATACACTCCAAAAAACGTCTCCTCATGGATGTAGTCGTTGTCGAATAAGAAACCCCAGGGGCCGTATGCACAACGGAGACGTAAAATGTGAGGCGTAAATACAAGGCGCAAGTCTATGCCAGGCGTAACTGCGCCGCGCTTGTAAACGCTATGCACAACCTAGCGTAAGCCGAGGTGTAGCTACGCCAGGCGTAACCCTTGACAACGACGCCAGACAGGCTATTTTTAGATATGCGAAGTTCTACGGCGCGCTACTCAAAACCGCGGAAATGGAGAGTACCAAGAGCCTGAAGAGAGCAAGAAAGAGCAATTTCACCGACGGCGAGCTAATGTGCTTGGTCGATTTGTTTGCCGAAAACAAAGACATTTTAATTTCTAAACTCACGAATGCGGTCACAAATAGAAGAAAGAAAGAAATTTGGAAGCATATAACTGCAGCTATCAATGCTCGCAACGAAGGAGAATACCGCCATGTTGAAGAGATAAAGAAAAAGTGGAAAGATCTTGTGAGAAGAGCCAAAAAAGACATCTCGGAACATAAACATCCTTCAACTGGTGGTGGAGCAAAATACGTAGATGGTCCCTACACTTCATGTATCCTTGATATCATTGTGCCGAGTCTACATCACTTGTCGGGATTTTGGATGGCGTGGAAACAAGCGGACATGAAGAACCTCCCTGTCAACCTCCGTCCACAGCCTCTCCGTCCCCCTCCGTTTTGATTCCATCACAGGCATCAGCCGTTGTAACAACAGAGTTTACTGATGACAAAGAGTGTGCAGACCAGTCACTAATCGGTTAGTGAAATTATTTCTCAAAATTGCATGATGTTTAATATTCTATGGTTCGTAGGAGTTAACAATAATCCGCGAGATTAAATAAAGAAAATATTTATTTCTGATTTAATAATAACTTAAATACATTCCATATCTAAGAACAAGACCCTGCATGTAAGTAACCACTGCGTAATAATAATAATAATAATGCTTAAAATGTTTTTTTTGGAAGTACAAGGCTTTGAAAGGGAATAATTGGGGGGGCGGGGATCCAGAATTTTGTGAATTGGGGTGGCGGAATCTTAATCGTAACGAGGGAAGCGAGCTACTGATAGGCTTGTTCGGGAGTATCCTGCCGAGGAATTTTTTTTTAATTTACCGTATTTCCTCTAATTAGCGCCGGGCCTCTAATAAGCGCCGGGGGTAAAGGGGTAGATGAGAAAATAAGCGCCGGGTCTCTAATAAACGCAGGGTGCAAGACCATTAAATTCATTCTCCCTTTCTTACACGTTATTGGCATAACGAATGATCCCTTAATTCTGGTCGTTGAATGTCATTGTCGCGATAGTACTTATAAGATGTCACAATAATCTAAAGAAATAAGCGCCGGGTCTCTTATAAGCGCCGAGCGCTTATTAGAGGAAATACGGTACTATGGCGGGGGCATAAAAAGGATGTGCATAAAATGAAACTGACATTGGGAGTATATATATGTGTATTAGTGTACACCACCACTTAAAGAATAACGGCCCTGCAAAACAACTTACATACCTGAATTGCAGTTATCTTTGCTGACATTGGAGTCAAAAGCTCTTGCATCAAAGACTGAAATGAATAAACATTGACTGTCATAATGATGTTATAAAGTTCATGCCTTATGTAAAGTGAGTGAGTGAGTGAGTGAGTGAGTGAGTGAGTGAGTGAGAAAGATACCAGGGCAATGACCTTGTTTGAATTTGAACACGTCTGATAAATTTCTTAAACAAGAGCAAAATGAATTTTCTAAGAAAATCAAGCTTATTCAACTCTCAAAGCCCCAAAGCATAATTACCCTCCCACTTCCGAATAATCCTGATGGCAGACATCCCAAATAAGCAAAATGCTGGCTTATCAACGCACGGGTTAAACGACCCGTGTAATAAGTACAAATATTCATGTGTGCCATGGGCATTTAGTATTTAGTGACACAGTCCTGATTGCAGTCGGACTAGGAAGTAGATACATCTATCACTCAGTGATCAATTACCTGCCGTTTTGGTCAAGGTTCCTATTAGTTTGTCAAGACGGGGATATTTTTGTTTTGAAGTTTTGAAGCAGTATTGCACCTCCGACGAAAACAATTAGCATTTGGCGCAAATTGATCATAATTTTACGAGTAGTTGATCCGCAATCAGACCGGAGGCAATTTTACTCAATTTGTCTATCGGTTCTACAGTGAAATCCTGATGAGTAAAATCCGGAGAAGTAAAAATATCTGGATAAGTAAAACATTTTCTGTGATCCCGGCGTGTCTCTCTTTTATTTATCATTATTTTGATACGGATACCGGTAAGTACAATCGTTTAAGTAAAAATTCTGGAAAACTAAAATGATTTTCAAAGTCCCTTCAATCAACAATTCAGTGAGTAAATGTCATCTGATAAGTAAAATACACAAATGATCATCCCAATTAACACCAACTTACTAAACACAAGACAAAGCTTACAGTGTTTTCATTAAAGGACATGGAAACACTATCCTAAGTATTATTTAATTTCTATGTTGATGTAATGTAAACTAAATATCAAACACATATGCATAATTTTTTTAACCGCAAAAATACAGCAAACTGTCGAAAATGAGGTTTTTATTCACCAGTACACGACGAGCGCCACGCAGATTCCGAAAGTTAATTAGGCTGGCGGTCACGTGATTCATGACGTAACAGTGATTGAACCTTCAGTGCGTCTTCACGTGTTACGATACACGCGATAAAACTACTTACTATATCATTGAGTGGTATTTAGAAGTCAGAGGAATTAGTATAAACAACAATTCTTATGGTTTAGACTTCTTTTATTTTCTGCACTATTTATCGATGGCTACTGTATCGTTCACTTTTGTGTCCCCCCTTTCGTTGTCACTGTGTTTATAACACACAGCGTAAAAGTAACCAAACCAAAAAGGTCTAAAACAATTTACTTATTTGGCGACAAGATAGGATTAAAGGGGAATATCAGGAAAAAAATTAAACTTGGTGTACATAAAATACTAATACTGTTTAGGCATCACACAAAATCTCACGCGACTAGGAGCGTTAATTACGTTGTAATCCGATAAAGAAAATGCCGTGAACCGATATTCATATTCTGGGGGTCAACCTGGCTCGTTCCCGTGACCTCTCGACCTCTGACGTCACAAACGCTTTGGCCCCTCGGCCATTTTCATTTTGTTCTTT
>JAUELE010252579.1:0-10778 GCA_031471655.1 Diodora aspera | reverse complement strand
ACTCCGTCACAGACTATTTCCTTCCCTCAGTCACCTGTTCCCTTGCGCCGTCGCTCCCTCACTCTGTCATTCACTGACACGGTAACTCACTGCCTGGTCACTTTGTCTGTATGTCACTTACTCACAAGTCACTAATTAGCTTACTCACACACTCATTTCATCACTCAGCCATCCTCTCTCTCTCTCTCTCCCTCTCTCGACCACGTGTTTCATTCGCTGACTTACACAGTCACTGACAAACTCGGTCACGCACTCTCTCACTAAGTCACATACGTGTTCCCTCACTCACTCACTCACAGCAACCAGAAGTTGGCACGTTATTCGTCATTCGACATTCGAAAGACGAATGACTAATAAATCAGTTATTCGCTTTTCGAAAGACTAATAAACTCGTCATTTGTTTTTCGAAAGTCGAATGACTACTAAATCTTTTATTCATCTCACTCACTCACTCACTCACACAGCCTCTTTCTCAATCAGCTATTTTCCAAACATTCATCTCATTTCCAATTTGCTCATCCACTGTTATTAAACCCCGTGCTCACGTCTCTGTTTGGAACTTGTATAACGAGGACGGTCAACCAAAACATGAACTCATTACCAATTGACAGATTTCCTGTCCTCCAACATCTACCACGTCGTACATCTACATGACCCAACAGACAACGTGAAATTTCCCTCGAGAAAGAGAACACCAAGTGGACTTAGCCTATATGGCCGCTTTGAGCACTTAATGTAATTGCTGCTGTCTGATGACCATCCATTACTGGTCCTTCTTGTACATACCGGATGTACATAGGGGCATGACAAGGGACAAGACCAAGGTCTGTTTCGCAAAGTCATCTTAGTGACTCGGTTATTTTTAAAACCAACTTGACAAATATTTGTCCATATTTCTCAACACAATCTGGGAGTGAATTTAGAACATGTTGCACAATTTTAAGTTGTCAACTGGAATGATGGTTAAAACTTGGTTTTAAAAGTTGATCATAAGAGTTTACGATCAACTTAGGCCCCGTTTCACGAAACATCTTATCTTTACGACGTCCTACACAACGTCTTAATCCATGCCTTAACGTTCTTAACCGTTTTACAAAGCTCTCCTAAGTTTACACAGCGTGTTAACTAATGCTAAAACTTACGACATCGTAAACCTTGTCTTATGTTTACGATATCCTAAAGTTACGATGCTTTCATAAAGCGGGGGCTAGGGCCCTGTTTCACAAAGCGATCTTGGTTAAGATCAACCTAAGCAACTCGGTTAATTTTAAAACCAACGTGACGAACATTTGTCCCTATTTCTTAAAACAATCTAGGAGTGATTTTAGGACATGTTGTACAGCTTCAAGTTGTTTTGTCAACTGAAATGGTGGTTTAAACTTGGTATGAATACTGGTACTTGATCTTAAGAGATTACGATCAACTTAGCGCTAAGATCGCTTTGTGAAACAGGGCCCAGGACCTCCTCGTCTTGGTTTTTCCTACATACACCGACACGCAAACACATACTCCTGGCAACACCATCGCCAGTACATACTGCCGAGTTTATTGTTCAAGATTGGTTTTCAGATGTTTTCGTCTCCTTCTGATTTCTGTCGGCATTTGAATGTCAGCAGTAAAAAACCACATTTCGCATATTAGATTTGTAGCACGTTCTAATAGTAATTAATCTGAAAGTAGACACTAATCAGCAGTTTTTCACAAGTTGTTTTTCGTAGTTAATGATTCCCAGATGAAAACAATATTCTGCATTCTAATTAAGATCTTTATTCGTGTGGTAATTAATATCCAACATAAGACAAGTAATTACTTTCAATCCAGCTTTCTTAGGTCGTTTTCACTGTTTAGGTCTTGGCATCCCTTGTGACTGATTGATCTAGTATTAACCAAATGTATACATTTCAGGTAAGATTTTATTAATTTAAATTTAAACCGTATGTTTTAGTCACCAATTTCACCTCCGACGTTCTGAAGCTAGTAAGACATGGACTTGATTCGTGCTTTTAAGTTTTTGCCTTGACCAGGAGTTATCAAAGTAGGTAATTTCCCTTTAGGGAGAATTTTGGGGTTTCAGCGGAGGGGGGTTGAAATCGGGGTAACAGATGGTATTCGTATTATTTTGAACGTGCCTTTTGAATCAGACAACCTTGTAAAGGTCAGAATTGCAATTGTATGGGACCGACAAAGACCCCGACCTAGACCGAAGACAAACCTGACAATATGGAGGCATGGATAATGTTACTTAAAGAGTCCGGAAATAAAGAGTTTGTGTTCAGAATGAGAGAATGTATCCATACAAACAACAATGGGTACCCGCTGGCTACAGCCCTCGCATTGTGATGTGATCATGGTAAGTTCTCAAATTCGCTCCTAGCCAACGGTTCTCCCCGACAGGTACTTTATTCCACTTCTCTCTGCTGAAATGGGTATTATTTCTGCACCCTGGTGACAACGCAAGTGGAGAATAATTCCTATTCTCCAGCAACAAGGAAAAATGCGACGCTTAGGTCTACCAAGTTACTAATGTCTTTTTCTCAACCGATGGTTTGTTCACCAGAGCGTTTGTAAATGCCGCTTAAAGGGAATTAGACATGATTCGCTTTCTTAAAAGTTGACGTAAAATGTCTCGGATTATTTATGCTTCGTTAATATCTTTTACGCTCAAGAAAACTAGATATATTCCTGTTTTGACAAAAACATTTAAAGTCAAAGAGAACTTTTTCAAAGAAAAGGAAGATGTGATTAACCTTAAAGTTGACATTTTCAAACTCAATTAATCGATTTATTTCCGTATCGTTCGTTTATCTCCTCTACAAAATAATCGTTTTCTTCCATAAACCAATATTGATATGATTCACACAGACACACAAACAGACAGACAGACAAGTTTATTGATATATAATGCCACATGACTCACAGTACTTGGCTATAGTAACCGAACATTTTGAAGAGTTACATATTGAAGATATGGTACAGGGACCTGGTAAAGCTCATTAAGGTGTACCTAACAGTGAATGTACATAAACGTAGAAGGGAATCATTATTAATGTTGTTTACCGTCGCCAACAATTGTCCTCCACTTTCAGTAAACACTGGACACCCAAAACAACATGAACTTCATCTTCTATTACATTACAATGTTTACACAGTGTTTTCCGATCACAGAGAGCAACAATGCCTTGCGTACAGTGTACACCCAGGTTGTTTTGTCCGCTTCTGAATGTTGCGACCATATGTCTTAATTCAATGGAATTAATACTTGACAAACAACGATGACAGATTAACATTCGTCTAGTTCGATCACTGACTATTGTTACTATACAGGATGTAGCAAATGCGCATGTCTAGTCAGTTGTCGTGATCGAACAGCCAGCCACTGACGGTGGCAGCTATTTCATCATTGCCTTCGGAGGGCGTTTATCGATAGCCAAAACCTGCTCTCCATCGACTACTGACGGTGACGGATTTACTACCACCCATGTCCCTAGGCTAAACTAGTACCCTAGTCCGGCAGTTGTCTGTCTCCCAGACTCTAGAGCATACAAAGAAAATGTTGCTTGACCAAGTCTAGATATTTAGCAAATCTAGGAATTCTCAGCTCTAGCCAGAAATTCGGTTTATCTCTGGGCTCCTTTTCTGATTTTATTATATTGTTTTGGTATTATGAACTTGATTTTGAAGGTTAAGCTTATTTCTGGGACTAAATGTGAGTCTAGTCCCACTAACTAGTGAGCACTCTCTCTATTAACCCATTTTTATTTGACACTGAGTCAAGCGCGAGCACAATGCGCGATCTCTTAAATAATATCTATTTCAACTTCAAATGCATTCGATACTGAGCGTATGTTTGCTAAACTATAAATTCCCTATAAATTTCACACACATCTTATGATTTTACACACAAAACCTCGAATGCAACGTGATAAATCTGTTATTCAATGACAAAGGAATGCGCAAAACGCTGAACTGACAACAGACAGCCATTTTGAAACCAGAGGAATACTGCTGAATGGTTTTGTACCGACTATGGTACTGTTCTGACGTCACTGTGGTTAACCAAAGTGAGGTGGATCACATTTTCGGTAAACAACCATTAATGTCGTTAGTGATCGAACTAGTCTATAGTTGAGTGTGATTTATAAAATGCCAGTGATTCACTATCTAAGGACGCATTTCACTCCTGCGCTGAACAGTCAACTAGTCTCCTTTTGAACATGCAGATACAATTAGTTAACGTCTAAAATATCTACCATCCAAAGTCAAATCCGTAAGAGGGTGACCATTTGATTTTTAGGGGGGGGGGGAGCTGGAAGATTGCTCTCTTGCAAACTACTATTGTTTTCTCATGGCGTGAACCAATCTATCTTCTAACATAATTGGCGACAAACTATGTATTCTTTTCTTCGGGGTACGTTTGATTTTTAATGAAATTACAGGAATATAAAACGTAATTAAAAGGTTAAAGAGGGTGGGGTGGGGGTGAATCGAGGTCGGATCTAGGATTTTGTGAAAGGGAACGCCGGAAGCTTAATCTAAGGGGGTTGGGACATCTTCCTCCGGAAAAAATAATTTATAGACGCTTTGAGACGCATTTTCTGCATTTGCTTTGTTTAAAATGAGCTTTGTAACAAATAATGTTACATAGTTACAGGGGCGACGGAAGCAGTTACAGAGGGGGAACGATCCAACAACATTATGCGAGGGTCCAGGGCTCCCAGAAACCTTGGGGGCCCTAGATCGACGGAGGCGCTTTCTGAGTGATTTCCGATGAAGAAATGGGGAGGGAGTCCGGATTATCTGCTCATGATTTGAACATTCATAAAGTCCACGAACTTCTGATCTCAAAAGGCTTTGCATCAAAATAAATGCATACTCTCTACAATAGATATCTTGTACATATTTAAATTGTCGTTTCTTTCGCGATTCAGAATATATCATCAGTGAACTGTCCCTGGAATGTTACAGCCAATTCATTGATATAAAGTGGAAGTAGAACTGAACCCAACTGCAATGTACACCCTTGTTGTGCAACACAAATACTGTCTAACTACTCATACAACTTCTTGCCATACTGGTATGTTACAATTGCTTTAACGGAGCGGTACATACTTTTTATAACATTAAACACATACTATGAATGTTTTCTGAAGCAAAACAGGCATCAATTTGCATCTATTTTCCATATTAAAAGTCTTCCTAAAGTCAATAAAGGTACAGTGAACTTCTCTCTCCTTACGGGTAATATATTTTAAACTTTTTTCGCTTGCAAAATAAAGATACATGTACTATCAATTGTAGAGGGATTTCTTTGGAAGCCCCCTTGGTATTCCCCGATTAGGCTATTAATATTCAGATAATTTTCTAATCTTCCGTTCACAATAATATTATAAGCAAACATGTACAGTTGCCCATAATGTTATATTTAAGAAGAGATATGCCACGAAGATTATTGAGATTCTCTTTGTATTTCCTTGTTTTGATAAACGAGCATTATAAAAGCAGTTGACCATGAATAAGGATAGTGTCCCGTATAAAGTATATTATTAAACAATATGACCAGATATAGGGAGTTACGACATTCAAAGCTTATTTGTAAAATTTCAGGTGGTATTCTATCCACACCAGGGGATTAACCACGTCTTATATTTTTACAGCAATATACATCTCTTGTGTCAGGTTATTCTTTTCTCAATAGAACCCCCTTCTAATGGCTGTCTGAATTTTGGTTTCTACCTCGTGCTTACATTTCCAACCAAAATCGCGGAGGCGTGTTTTATCCTGATCAGTAAAGTCTATAGAAAATATATCCTCTTCACAAAGACACCGTTCACTAGTTTCAAAGGTATGGCTGCTAAGGTAAACTTTCAACCTGCCTGGTAAAGTTAGCGTCAACGATGCATTTAACAAATCTTTAGAACTATATTTTCATGTCGCATGTTTGATAAAGCGTTCCCCAAAATAATTATGTACTTTGTTTTAACCAACCTACAGAAGTTAGTGCCTCATCATCATTACCTTGACAACTGACTGTTTATATAATTACGTTTACATTGATTTGAACTTATTTCTACTTACATTATAAACAGAAAAGTTATCTGCTGTAGTTTCCAGTTTTCACAATCAGCAGCGAATCAGTCTTGTTCCTGTCATTTGGCTGCATATAGTTATTCATAGAGTTTCCTAGTTGGAATCAAATAAAGAAGTACATGATGCAAACAGTGGAAGGTGACCAGACTCGGTTTGTGCTATAACACTGAAACCTTGTACATAGTCATATATTGCTGTAGAAACAATGTACATGTAGTCGAAAGTACGTATACTGTAACCAGATGGACCAACACAGGTATGATCACGACAAACAGAACACCTTCCATTAATATTCCATTAATATTAACAAGCCAAAAGCCAAAAGTTTTACAAATGTCAATACATTGCCAACCATAACTACAACTATCTTATCTTATTTCCCCTCTCAAAAAGCTCTCATAAGAGGCATAGCCTATACTCTATTGGGTAACTAGCTTGGGTTATCAGATCGTCACCCTGATCAAATAATTGCCGTAGTCGTATTTCAAAACATTTGATTTAGATGATCAGGTTATTCTGCCTTAGTAACCATCTTGACTTAGACTTATCGCGTTGATTGCCCAGTACTAGCAACTCGTATCTTGTAAGTTAGGCAGGTTTCCCACGGACGTCTGTTATATTAAGATCTGGTTAAAGCAGACATCTAAAATTGGTAAAAATGACTTAATCAATTATTTCATGAGAGTGACGTAAATCTAATATGGCAACACATATCACCAGTTTGACTTGAAGTCGCCACAAATTACATAATCATATACTCGCTACATCAGTAAGACATCTAATAATCAACACCCTCTTTCCGATCCGATGATTCCGACTGTATGTACACACAGCATAATACAAATTTCCTGCCAGTACTTACATCATTCCTGGTGCTATACTCAGCCCAACTATTGAATGATCAGTGGAATGGCCTACATATAATTGTCCAAATTCATAATGATAGGTAAATAAGTAACTGAGGTTTACTGAAAAATGTAAATTTTGTTAAATGAACAGAGGAAATGTGCTTTTGCATGATTAATAGGCACCGTTCGTGCGTTTCATTCTTGTATTCACGGGACGTGCTTTTTTCGCATTTCTGGTCAGTTTTAAAGTACTAATTCTTAGTACGTTTTGTTTTCAACAAGTCGCTTAGTCGCTACATAACACGTCAATACTTAAACATCGTGTATTACCAATCATGGATATTTCATCTGACTGCTGCGAAAACCATAGCTTCAAAAGTGTCATATGACACTTGTTTCAGTGAGTAAACCTTCAACAGGGTGTTGACAAAACTCTAGTGTGGTAATGTAAGCGATGTTTGGTTCCGCGAGCAAAAAGTTGGCTAGCAAAATGCGATGCTAACCCGAACACAAAATACCCTGTGTATTATAACTATTTCTATTACAAATATTTAGTCACAGTATATTTACGCACTACATGTACACTGTGGTACATCGCCGCAATACGCTGTCTTGTTAGATAGAAGGCCATACATGAAATCAACAAAGTTTTGAAAGTGTTAGATATCTTATGGATTATTCCAAAGAATCGTTTGACAAAAAAGTGTACATGACTATATGTTAAACTCATGGGCAATATTTAACTGCGCTAAACTTGTGTTAGAGTATCTTATGAAATTTTTATATTGTCAGTAATGTAAGTCTTAATATTGGATTCTGATCAAATAGATCTCACATATTCCTAATGCTTCCTTCAACAGATGACGTCGCGTCAAAAATGAAACATTGGTCCTCGCAGTGTTCAGAGATTTCCTGCTGGCATGGTAATTCTTAGCTATTTCTTTGCCAACTGGTCTTCTACTTTGGTCCCACAACATACTTTCAGCACAAGGCTGATCATAAAATCTTAAATCATCTTTAAGTTCAAGCTACAGCTGTCGCCCTATTTCACTAAGCAACGTAAAACAAAGTCTCCCAAAAGTTATTCACGAAAATAACTTTCTAATACAAAACACATCATGATCGTGATATCATCTTCAATACCATAGGCGTATGAGCATCCTCGGAGTTGGGTAAGGGGCAATGACCTTCTTTCCGGAAAAATGACCCCCTGGTAAAACCGAAAAGAAAGCAAAACAACCAACATACAACCCGTTGATATTCTGCAGTTGCCCGAATCTTGGGGCGTTGTTACCCTAATTCTGAGCAATTTTGCCCGAATCTGGGGAGGGGCACCCTCCCCCCCCCCCCCAACCATCCCCACCCCGGCTCGTGCGCCTATATTCAATACTGTATCGTTTTGAGTTTCATCTCACACTGCATTTTAATGTACTTATACTGACACAATCGAACTGTACGGTGCATAGTATTTTGATTGAAGCTAACTTCTAGCGCCTAACTGGTAGTTTGGGTTGTATACTCCCCTGGGAGTTGACGAATGTTGTGGATGGTACATTGTTCTACTGACTGGGGTAATAATTTGTAACGCCTTGAGCGCATGTGTGCGGATATGTGCGCATGATAAATACTCATTATTATTGCCATCCACAACACTTCAGGATTCCTGAAAATTGAAATTAATGTATTATTCAGTTTTCCACGACAACATACACAAGACTTTCCAGATTTTTCTGTTATTGAAGTTTCGATAAATCAGCCAACATACTGGCGCCTTCAAGGATATGTGACATGGGATACCTGCTTACTCGCCGAGAAATGTGGGCGTAATACATCAAAAATGAAACCAGCCAGCTATTCCCTGCTGCAAGTGTAAAAACAAGATGTATATATTTAGTACACTAATGGCCAAGGGAGAAAACAGATGTATCAATATCTTGATTTTGTTTCCAATTAGTATCAAACATGTCTGGTTACTTTTGTAAGACATTTCAAACAATGTGATTGATTTAACTTGAAGTACCATCAAGAGAACACAGACAATGGGTCTCCTCAAAACTACCAAAATACACATCAATCTCCGGTCGACGTTTCTTATCAAACGCAAAGGCTCTGAGAAGGTTAATATATATATCTGAGTAAATTGTCATTTCAACTGCAGTCTGTTAAGGATGAACTCTACAACATTGCGTATGGGTTTGTCTGGTACCATTTTTCTTATTTCACAAACAGATGGTATTTGAATTATTATTGGAACTAAATTCACAATACAATGTCACTTTAATTGCCCGAAGCCTTATTAAAAGTAAATCAACCTAAACATAAATGTTCTATTGCACATAACTTTAATTAAAATGTGTAAATTTAAATACACTTTAAAGTAAAGATTTTAAGCAAAAGTAACATTGAACAAAATGGCATGTCTAAGAGGTATGAAAGGCTGTAATTTCTTTTCTGGTACGGAATCCCGCTGTTTCTTAGAGTACATGTAGCCTTTTGTATTAGGACATCATAGTGATGCTACTACTCTACGTTCTCCCTAAAGAAATGAATGAACTCGACAATAGAATTAAGGGAAAGACAATTGCCTCGGTAACCAAAAGACCAAGACCAAAATATCACTTTATCTTGACATGTAAAAGCCTTTGTAATCCCACGCACGAGACGCGAAACCAGTATTTATCTTGGTGTGACGGACACCAGCATGTCCCGTGGATCTGGCTCGTATCCTAATGGAGAAATCAATGCTGGACTGTCAGCTCTCAATGGATCGGAAGGAGTCGAGGAAAATTGACGAGTATTAATCCTCCGTTGTATTAAAACCGCGGGCGATGGAAGTCTTAAAATACTTCACACAGAAATGAGACCACTCCTTATGTGGGAGGACTTTCTCAAGACCCGATACAGTTCTGTAAACAACAGACTTTATAAACATGTCGCTGCCCACATCTCATTTAGTTCTTCATTGGTAGAAACAGGCCCTTGAATATACTTAGCTTGCTTAATTACATTTCCAACATACGGCAATGATTTGCTCTTGGAGGTCAGTCTTAATTGCTCTGAAAGAATTACACTTTAGACGACCAGAGTCTAATTAAGTCCAGTGCATGATAGAAATCCGTGTGGTGTTGAGTAAAGTTAACACATAATTAACTATAGAACCCTACACTTGTTTGTAAGAAGAGAAGGATAGTAACTGGAAAGGTCATATTATATGTCGTTCGTCCTTCCGGAGTTCTCGAAGCTGGTGTAGGCTGTTCCTGTGCAATCATTAGAACTGTCTGAGTCCGGCTTAGACCCCCTCACGTCCTTCCAGGCAGATAGAGTATCACTGATAGAGAGACATGAATAATCACAGTAGTAATAGTAGTGATGATGATGATGGCGGTAGTAGTGTTAGTAGTAATAGTGATGGTGGTAGTAGTAGTAGTGATTGTGGTGGTGGTAGTAGTAGTAGTGATTGTGGTGGTAGTAGTAGTAGCAGTAGTAGTAGTGGTGGTAGTAGTAATAGTGATGGTGGTGGTAGTAGTAGTAGTAGTAGTAGCAGTAGTAGTAGTGATGGTGGTGGTGGTGATAGTAGTGATGGTGGTGGTGGTAGCAGTGATGGTGGTGGTGGTAGTAGTGATGGTGGTGGTGGCAGTAATGATGGTGGTGGTGGTAATAGTGATGGTGGTGGTGGAAGTAATGATGGTGGTGGTAGTAGTAGTGATGGTGGTGGTGGAAGTAATGATGGTGGTGGTAGTAGTAGTGATGGTGGTGGTGGTAGTAATGATGGTGGTGGTGGAAGTAATGATGGTGGTGGTAGTAGTAGTGATGGTGGTGGTGGAAGTAATGATGGTGGTGGTA
>JAUELE010252557.1:0-10778 GCA_031471655.1 Diodora aspera | reverse complement strand
TCAAAACTAGGTGTATGGCCCAAGACCGCAACTGAGAATGAAGCGTAAGCTTCCCGCTTTAACTTATATAACCCTTACACAGCGACACCTATGTGCGCTTACCTTGTTAATTAGCTATTGTAACTCGGACCTGGGAGAAAATAATTTCCATCTAATTCGCTGACTCAAGCGATAGAAATTATATTTCTCCCACACAACCACATGGTTACAATAAAACACAACACTTGTTTTAGGATGCAGTGCGGTACTGAGACTTAAAGAACGGGCTTACAGGCCAAGATTAAGAGACACCTTAAGTCTCTGTTCAATTCCATCTTTTATATAACCATCCTTAGCCGATTCACTCTTCCACCTGCCGTGACGTTTAAACATTCTATCAGGTAAACCGTTACTTGCTGCTACAGTAGCACCTCCTGACCTCAAACTATGTAAACCATAGCGGGTTATATCTGGCACAAAGTCTTTAAACGTCTCTATAAATATTTCCCGTAAACGATTATAAGACAAGGGTTTGTTACCAGACCGGAATTTGTAACCTTTACCCGTCTTGGTCAGGTTCTGGAATATGAAAGTATCGTCATCCTCTCCTATATGGGCCTTCTCCAGATATTCTAGTAGACACTTTACAGGGCACAATTTACTCCCCGTCTTTCCAATTACCAGCCACGCACCGTCTCTGTAAACATCTGTTTTGGACCTCTCTAAGAAAATAGTCATATAAGCCTCATAGAAAATAACATCTCCTCTTCTAATATTAAGCAGTTCTGAAGATCTCATGAAACCAGAGTAAGCCACAAGGCACATTGATAAAGTTCTCAGATTATACAAGTTAGGATTCTGTATTTTAACATCATAAACTTTATCTAATAACTCTACAGTTATAGGTTCTTTTTTCTGCACAGGCTTTGCCAGTTTTCTCTTACCTGCCTCGAGCAAGTTTTTCACTAACAGGCTGTCTGTGGGAGAAGTAAGGCCCACGACAGCGTGAAAATGATTGATACTATAAAAAGCATTAATAACTGGTGACACAGAACTAGATTTCTGGATTACCGACAGCAGGTACAGGGCACAGTGTAAGGGAGTCAGGGGTAGCTGGAGGGACATACCATGTGACGCAGCCCATCTTTTCCACGCTTGAAAACCATATTCATATTTTTTGATCGTAGAATCAGCTCTACAGTCCTTGAGAGCTTCTGGAATACTTTCGACCAAACTTTTAACGCTGATCGGTAAACACTCTATTTCATCTCTATACACTTGCGAAAACACGCCTGTAAACCAAACATTTTAAAATGCTACTTTCAGAGCAATCATATAAAAGTTCAAATCAACTATTCCAAACAGGTTGCCACCTTGTCTACTAACGGTGTATGAATTCTTGTCCGTAGGCAAATACATCATATCCTTTACTTGGTCAATAAACTTGCCCATAGGACAAAGCACAGGCCAGAATGCCGAGGAAACCCACATAGGTACAACTACGGTACCCTTGGCATGGCAACATTTCATGTGTTCAATGACTCTTAATACTAAATACACAGGTGGTACAATGTAACAGTTCAAACCCGACCAGTCCTGTGTAAAAGCATCTACCGCTGAACACCCTGGGTTCCAATATCTAGAATAAAACTTAGATAATTTATTGTTATAGTAGGATGCAAAGACATCAACATCAAAAGGGCCCCATTGACTATCAATGTGCATGAATACATTTTTGGCAAGACCCCAGTCATCACGATCAATGATTCTACTGATGTAATCTGCTTTATCATTCATTGATCTAGGAATCCACTGGATCTCCAAATGCAAGCCAAGTTGCAGGCACAAATCAAAGATATCTTTTGCTATGGACTGTAAATGATGTTTCATGCTGCCTTTACATACTATGTGTTCAACATTTTGGTTATCAGTGAACCACTTTACCCTGTGAGATTGTAAGACAGATGAAAAACTTTTCATCACAAGTAGCACAGCTTTTAGCTCTCTATAGGTAGAGCTCATCTGCTTTTCCTCTTCTGACCACTGACCGTGAGATATCATATCTCCCAACTCAACACCATAACCACCAAAGCCCGTGTCGCTTGCGTCACTGTAAACAACACGTGTCACTGTACCATGATCCACGAGATTTCTAACTGTATATTTCTCAATGTTGACCTTCCAAAACATCAGCTGATCTTTACTAAGCTGATTTAAAGCGACACCTTGATTCCAGGAGTGGATATCAATCGTTTGCATAGTTAGAGACCTGGTCATAAGTTGCGCAACGGTGCCTGTAACCATATACATACTAATGATTTGACCAACAACAGATGCAATAAGCCTAACTGGCACTGTATAGTTACCCTGCAAAAGAGATGCAATGGTTTTACGGATCTTATCGATTCTACGTTCTGGAATACTCAACTGCATATTCCTAGTATTTATGACCAATCCTAACCATTCCATACCAGTTCTAGGACGAGGGGTCCGGGGTTGGAAACCAATTAAGACCAGACTGGTGTCCCTTGTGCATTGTTTTGTCAGGGGACTGATAAGACCAATAAAAACGTCATTTAACACAGTCAGTTGATTCACACTTCCCCTCATTGTACAGCGGCCAGCTTTAGACTGAAATACGATACTCTTGTTTAATCTTGTCTCCACAAGAATGAATGAGTGTGAGGCAGATTCCCCTTGCAGAGAAATGTGTGCCTGTGGAACTGGTAAGTTCCTTTTTCCTTTGACTTTATTCAACTTTTAATTTAAGACAAATTGACAGGAAATATTTTTAAAAATAATTTTGTGTTAAGTCCTGTAAAATTTATAGAACGATTTATTGATAATATACCCTTTATATAGAGAAAACTAGTAATACAGTGCAACGATATAAGAGTATACGGTATAAACAGTTTCAAATGTCCCTTCAAATGGCAAATGTTTCAAATTGCTAGGAAATATTACAATCTCGTAAAATAAATGTGTTAGCATTAAGAGACCTGTAAATTTACATACCGTAGAACATTTTATTGATAATACATCCAATTTTTATATATTGTGATATAGTGCAACGAAGGAGTATGTAGTATAAACAGTATGAAATATCTATAGCATTATTGTTATGAACTAAATTCAATAGGTCTATTTCCCCAGGATTTGGTAGGGAAGCTTGTCTTGATTTATACCTCAGTTGTGATATCAATAGTCATAAGTACTGTGAATCATGCCAGTGTAGGAATTACACATATTCATCAGTTGACATTATGTGAACTGCTTAACATGTATTTTTTGGCTTTATGCAAAGCTGCCGGCTATGTTTGCAGGTGTAGTTATATTTCAGTACTGGCATAATAGATGACAACACTGCAGAAAACACAAACTCTTCTAGAGCTTCCCATTTTTAAAGATGTGAATAGTGACGTTCAATGGGTCTCATTCGATAGACTAATTTCCCTACTTCGAGCTAATTTGTTGCCTTCTGATACACGGAAAGACATTAGGCCTGACAACATCAAACGTTATTTCAAGGAACGTGCAGGTTATGATGAATCGGCTAATCAAAAGAAGTTGAAATTCCATGTGCTTTTGAGGTTCATTTTTGCTTATTATAACAACTTGGATATTTGTAGAAGATCTGCTCTTTTGATTGAAAATCAACTGTTGGATAAACATTCTAATGAGTCATCCAGTTTAGAACTCTACAATGCCATATCTAAAACAGCTGTTAAGGAAGACTTTTTAGAGTCACTATGCTTTACAGTAGATGTTTCTGATGAACAAATAGCAACGCTCTATGTACCATACAAAACCAGGTACACGGGTCAAGAGTGGCAGAGAATAAGATTCTTTGAGTATCATTTTTCACGTCTGCAATCGTCAGAATCTGCCCATGAAGACATATTGTCACAGAAATGGATGCTGTTTGAAGAATGGAAGTCAGTGCTTACATTTACCAAGTCAATCAAGTCTGTTCCCAAGAATGTAATCAAGGAGAACACCAAACGACAAGCTTGCGCTGCATTTCAACATGGAGTTCTATTAACTGGGGAAAACAATAAAAAACATATTCCCTGTTTGCTTGATATTTGTGATGCTTTACCAGAGGATGTAGTAGATGATCTAATGCACGTGGTGTTTGTAGACTGTCATGCAACATGTTGTCACAAGCTCGGGTTCCACATATATGTAGATATCAGATCTGACAGGCAACAAGAGTATTACAGAGATTTGTCCATCCTAATTTCATCATATGTAGAAGAAAAGCATCATGAAATATCCCAAGAAATCAGATTTTATGAGTCTGGAGCTTTCAGAGATTATGTCATTGAAGATCAGCTACAGCGCTTCCTCTTGCGAGATGACATTATTGGGGGAAAACTGGACGACTTACTTCTCTTTTCATTTGAAGCAGACAATGATGCGCTGTCGGTCACTTCTCTTGATATATGACCCACGTGCCGGCCATCACTTGATGACAGGGAGACACTTCACTGGTCAACTATTGACATTCTGTACGAATGGACTTACAAGGTACCTTTCACTTTTCAAACCTTTCTTGAGTGTTTGATAAACACTAAAAGTGTCAGCAAATCACAAGATCAAACTTCGTACCTTCAGGAAAAAATCTCACGTCTTTATGTACATTTTAACAGCTTACTGAATGTGTACAATCGATGTTACTCTGGTGTCATTCAAGACAAGAAAACAGATGAACTGTCATTCACCTACCACAATGTCAGCAATGTCTTTGCAGTCACATCACAGGCCGGAATTACTGCAAGTTACCGTGAGGCAGAGCGACGACTTAAAAAACGAGCTGATCCTGATGTCTGCTACTTCAATACATATTTGAAAAGGTATCCATTGATTTATGAAACATCAGATGGGAATGTAAAACGAGAAGTAAATTTGCAAGAATGCTATTTAGTTCTTTGCCTGGACAACTTGGTAAGGCTTACATTCCAAAGCAACACTGCAAGAGGTGAATCAAGGTCTATGCAAATATGCACCCTTCCAGTTTCCATTAAAGGTGTACCCAAAGACTGCAGCTCTCTAAATGCTTGGCATAATCAAACTCTTTGCGATGGCAGTCAGTCATGTATTTGTAAGCAAAGTCAAAAACTTACCAAAGATGCTCTCCCAAATGTTCTCCTTCATTCGACAACAGACGAATCCTCAAGTATGGTTATATTTCACGGCCATGTTACATGGAGTGTTGCAGACATTTGGCGCTTCCTATCAGCACAACTGACAGATATGGTTTCTGCTGCTGTTGAAACGGACATCAAAACTGTTTCAGAAGAGATTTGTGCAAGTCGCGAGGAAGAGGCAGTCCCTGAAGAAGCATCTGACAATGAACAAGACGAGGATGACTATGAAACATGTTCCTCACTAATGGACAGCCAGGATAGTATTTCTGACATTTCAGACATCAGTGGGAGTGTTGATGACAATCATGAATCACAGCAAGAATTCGAATCTGACATTCAACCTTTAGATGACAGTTTCAGAGCCTTATGTGTCGATGACGGTCATGGGGACAAGACAAGCGATACAACCTCTGATGTTAATGTCAACAATGATTCAGCTGAACAAGTGAACAATGACAAGTCACGAATGGGTTTTAAGATCTTTTGTCCACTGCCGATGCTGACCAGACACCCCCCTCCTTTCACTGGAAGAGATGATGATATAAACAAACTCAGACAAATTCTCACGGAAATACTTCAGAAAACAGGAAACTATCCTTTCCACAAAGAAAATGATGAACCTGCTCGTATACTCTTTGCACCTGACCACAAAATTGGACAAAATCTGTTTCGTCTTATGAGGAAAGATCGCCTGTTTCAGAAATTTCTGCCTGAGTTTCCACTGCTGCATTTAAGGAAATCTAAACTATTGAATTTCTTGTCAGCGTATGACAGATCAGGACTCAAAGTTCTGCTGAAATACATGAATGACAGGAATGAGGACAGTTGGGCAAAACTGATAAATGCTGACCACATAGAAAGTGGGACAAGAGCAATACGTCGATTAACTCTTGCATTTCTTGTGGCTTTCATAGTCAAATTTGTTGAACATCTGCCACAGAACATGGCACAAGAAGTTGTTGATAGCCTCGCAGGTCACGAAACAGAATCCTCAATGGCATATCAGGAAGACTTTGAAAACTTTGTCAGAACAAGATCACTAGAAAATGCTACTTTTGCACTGCACTGGGATATGTTCCTTCACTGTGAAGAAATTTTGGCAATTTCATTGGCTGAAAGAGTTGGAGGTCCTCAAGGATATGCCCTCCTGTTATCTGCAGTCAAGCGATCTCTTCCCTTTTCTTATACAAACGGAGCATCCTCTTATGCTGCATTTTGCACCCAACTTCTGTATGAACATTACACTGCTGGTTACTTTCACCAGCAAATGAAGGCAACACTGTTCAGTACCCCTTATGAAGGGAGTATAATCAACTTTGCTCTTGACTCGCAGCGAGAAATGGAACACAGAACAGCACTGAAAGGGTTTCGTCCTCGAGCTACTGAAAAGTCTGTTTTGCCAAGGATGTCTCTTGTTGACCGGTTCCAAGATATGCAGAAAACATCTTGCAACATTGGGGTGGATGTAACCAGTAAACTGTCCGAACATCTGACGTCCTGGAGATTGGACAAAACAGACATTGAGCATATAATTCCAACGGCTGAACTTATACTGCGAAGAGGAGGACTTGACGTAAAAAATGATGGTGATCTACCCAAAAATGTTTATTTGAAGAATAACCCTCCACTTTCGGAATCTGTATTAGATCGCAGTACAATTGAAATTGGACAATTCTTGATAAAGAAGTTTGCATGCTGCCAAGGAATGTTTGGCTTAACGACTGAAGATATACCTCAACCCACGGGAATTTCTGGTCCAAAAGCATTGTTGACAAAAATTATCAAAGGAAAGAGTGTTACTGTTCGGCGTACATCTCTGGCAATAGCCAAGGCACAAAGTAGAACAGACAAAAAGGAACAACAGCGACAACGAGAAGTTAAAAAGATCACAACTTTTGCGGACTGTATGTCATCCAAAATGAATACAGTGCAGGCACTTCTGAGACCTGACTGTTCAAAACCACAAGTTCAGAAATCTTTCAGTATGAAACAAGCAATCATTGAGGTCACTAAACTATCGCTTGACAGATCTTCATTTGATGACGCTGATCAGCAAGCCTTGACAACAGAAACACAGCTTGCCAACAAAGAACTGATTTATGTGAATTTGAAAGATCTTCCAAAGAAAGTAAAGGACTCAATCACTGTGGTCACATATGAATTTGCAGGAGTTAAATTTAAGATTCAGGCTTCCAGTGGACAGGATTACATTCAGAAGATTGCAAACGTTATAAACCAACACATTCAGATCCATTTCCCAAATGTGAAGCATATAGCCATTTCAGAAGAGAAATACTCATTCACGCCTGATAATTTCAAAGCAGCAACACGGTCAAATCGAGGCAAGAAGAAAGAAGAATGTGGATATCAGGAAATGAAGAAAGCAGCGGAAATGATAGGCCGAGATTGTTATGACAAAGCAGCAATAACAACAACAACAGAAGGAAAACGTAGCATCAGCATTTACCTGGCAGCTAACATATCCTCTAGCAACATCAAGGAGGATATCATCATTGATGTCGACAGTGAGTACATCACAGAGGGTTGCACATGCAAAATGGAGTTTTGTAGATGCCTAGTAAAGTACACAATTCCTTTGAGAACAGTGTTCAGCAAGAAAAATGGGTTTGAAAAGTCTGTCCCATTACCTTTCATCAAACAAAAGAAGGGAGAAGCCGAGATGGCTCAGATGGACTGGATTGTTGAATACCAACACTTATTGAAGGAAGATGAAAGTATTGTGTCCGTCCTGACATCAGGTGATATTGATGCTGTTCCAATTCACTTATTTGCAAGTGCACGATTATGGCCACGAAAGAAAGATGGTACCTTCAAAAACTCGGTCTATGTTGTCTTACAGAAAAATCAAGGACGTCATGATGTCTACAATATCACCTCAATGATAACCCAGTTTGAACAGAAGTACGGAAAGAATGCTGGTATGAAGCTTGCAGTAATCTTCTGCCTTGGAGGAAATGATTTCCTTCTGAAATACAATGGAATATCTCATCGTCAAATTACAGACACCTTTGAAAGGACATTCTCGGATACTCTGTTTGACTTTACATATAGTGAAGATGATCAAACCGTTTTGACAATGACCGTGAACAAAGAAGTGTATGCCAAATTCATTAAGCATTTATACTGCTCAAAACAGTATGATCCTGGAAGTCTGTCGTTTGATGAAGTCCGACAGTTAAGTGCCAAAGACCCACGACAAGAACTCTTCAAACGTCCAACAGCATGGATGCCTCCAAAAACTGCACTTAATCAAGTGGCCAGCTTAATCGATTTGCAGATCGAATATTTATTCACTGCTGGCATCCATTCCGCAGGCCTCCCAGACTTGTACGAGGGCTCGTGTTTGCAGAAAGACGAAGATGGAAATATCAACTACAACCTTGGACCAGAAGTGCACATATCCAAGCCTGAACATGTGCTGACAATACCTGAAGATATGCTTGTGCAGAAAGTAACAAAGCGTGGTAGAAAGAGGTTGCTGTTATCCACGCCTCCGAAGGGAGCACGCCTGAAGATAAAGCCAAAAGCTTCCACACCCAAGTAAGTAGAAAGTGTCTAGTATACGGTTTTAATTATAAGAATAAATTGCTGATTCAAAAGAGGCCCAAAAGCAATCAATCCATGTGCACTCCATTTGGTGATTTGATAAACTGATCCATATGCTTCTGTTCATGAATGAATATTGCAATTTTGATGATGTGTTAACCTTTAGTCATTTGATTTTGACTCTGATAAACACTGTCAACCCCCGCTGATCTCATTTTAACTGCAAGACAGAAATATGTCATACACTGAATTAGATCGGTCGAAATTATTTTCAAATGAAAATGCAATTGTTCTATGAATTCTGAGTGATGTTTTAATGTCAGTACATGTGTTCTTTTTCAGGTAAAACTGGGGCAGTATACTAACGAAATGCTCTTCCATTTTGAAAAGTGAAATTGTATTGTACACCGATTCAAAGATCCAAAGAGGAGGGTGCTTGTTATAACTAACCGCTTCAACAAATACTTCCTTAACTTGGGGGAGATGGTCAATTTTAACAAAATGTAAATATACATGTATATAGTTTTATGTATAAAATGAAATATTTACTTGAGTTGATGAACTATTTAGTTAGTTATGTGGTTAATTTGCTTGCTTTGTAAGTGTAAGTATGTTTGTGTTCATAATTGTGACAGTGTTTGATTTCATAATTAGAGCATTGACAATCATTGCAGATTTCTTTGAGAATATGCATGTAGCCGTGGTTGCATTTACAGGTCCAAGGGAAACATTCTTTCCCTCTTTCGAAAATCCATGTTATTATGAGCCAACTCTCTCTGAATAAAAGAGTCTAAAATAATATGGTTTCCTTGTGTTTTGTTTGCACCGCATGCAGCTTGGTTTGCTGAAGGTAATAAATACAGTTCCCCAGGCATGTTCTTGGGTTACATAATACCGAAAATGACTGAAAAAAACATGCTAACATTAGATACATCAAAGACTGTAATATTTTTAAAAGGAGTCAAACAAGCAATACATTTAGCAAGGCATCTGATATATATTACACATTTACTTTTCCAACGTCTTAGCCATTTGTCCTCTCTGCATTCCTAGAATAAGATACACTATACATCAATGTGTTTCCTCGGCAATTCCTCTTCTGCTCCTGCATACACTCTTAAGAATTCATTTGATTGAACAAACTTTTATCCATATGTCCATAACCATTATGTGTCAATTGAAATACATCTTTCTTGTGTTACATTTCTATTTTGACTGATGGTATTTCCGAAAACTATAATGTACACATAGACCTGAATGAAAAATCGTTTCTGAATTTAGACTTCTAATACTAAAACATAGGAAAGTTGGGAATCTGCGCTGGCAACATTTTACTTATTTATGGAATAATCAATAAGAGTTGTAATAAATGTATATTACTAAGTCCCCAAAACACTGTATTGTCCTTTTAAATCCTAATTTATACAAGGTAAGCCAGATATTACTTTATTTGATTTTACTTTAATAGTTTTAAACGTTTTACTTTAAATTATCTGCAACTTGGTATCTTGCTTCAACAATGAACTTATGCCGCTACAATCTAAATTGTAACTCTCCTATTTGGTAATTGGTTATTCTGCGCCCAGCTTAGAATTCATACTATGTAAAGTATCTAATTTTCATCACCTTGCTATTCAGTAGGCTAAATCAAAGTTACTATATTGTGTGGGCCCATGTTAGCTATTGTTTGTTTTTCATGTGTTTATGTCTGCGTCCCTAGCGCATATGTTATGCCTATGTATGTGAAGTTAAAGTTGTGATGTATTGGATAGAGAAGTGATTCTTTATAATGCACTTGCGTTTTGCGTTGTTTAATCATTAACCGTATCCGACTATTCAATTTCATTGCAATTTGTTATTTGGGTACTAGTAATTGATCTATCTGGTTATGATGGTTCGATTTATAGAACAGTTCATGGGGTATATTAACCTAGAACCTAACTGGTGAAGCCATTGATCTGGTGAAACGGACACAAAAGGCACTGAAGGTACATGGGAATTTGCATTTCCACAAGATATGCTTTAACAGAGCTGAGGTGATGGAAGCCTTTCCATCCAGTGATAGGGCGACTGATCTCAAGG
>JAUELE010252546.1:0-10778 GCA_031471655.1 Diodora aspera | reverse complement strand
GTCCAAGTCTAGCAAGGCTAGGAAGTCTCAGCTCAGAAATTAGGAATATCTCTTTGCTCCTTTTCTGATTTTATTATTTTTGTTTTGTATTAGGCTATGAACATAATTTTGTTTGTTGACACACGTGTTTTTTTGTTTTGATTTTTTTTTTATCAATATTTTCATTTTATATGCAGCAAGCCAATACTGTAATGTTTCATAAGATTCATATAAAAACCTTCTCCTCGCCCACTTATCAAATGACATTTTTCGTAACAGGAATGTAGATCTTCGGCAAACCAAATGTCAAAACCACGAACCTGTCAATCATTGAATCAAGAATGTTCCCGATCTGATTTCAGATCGTGCTTTTTCTTAATGTCGCTCCATCTTCGATATTCCGACCCCAGATTAACTTTTCCTCTTCTTCACCCTCCTGGAAATAAGTCTTCGTTTACGCTCAGATTATGTTAGTCTTGGTCTACAGCTTCCCATCTTTTGGAAACGAGGTGCAGGTTCCGCCATTTTGGTTTGTGAATATTTATTAGCTTGTGGTCACGTGCTAAATTTACGAAGGTTCATGAAACTTTCAAGAACGATCGAAAAATTCGAATGCAATCTATAAATAGAATTTCTCTCAACTGGCACAGGTGCCAACTCTGAAAAACGTGTTTTCAAGAGGCTTTTTAACCGACAACCGTGCTATATCTTTTGTGCATTATTCGTCGTATGTACATCATTTTATGTATATTTATCATTCCAAAGGTTGTTTTTTGAAAAGAAAACAATGAGTTTGGACACGTATCCAACTTTAAAACATGCATTTTTGAAGGATAGAAATATTTCTTGTCTTTTATGTCCCAAAATAGGTTTTTGGTAGGGGATGATAACCATTATTACCATGAGTATATATGTTTTGCGAATCCCTTTGTGAATAGCCAAGGAAACTATCAATAATGTTAACAGTTATCATTGATACAATAAATAAAATAGGACACAATTCTCAGAGGAGATGCAGTGGAAATTTCTCAAGGTTATAGTAGGGAGTCTCAACATAATTATGCTGAGACTCCCTACTTATAGTGACGCCTGTAAACAGAATCATTCTTTTTCTGTTGAGCAAATAATTTAATGCGGTGAAACCTGCGAGGTAAGACTCATACTGATGAACCAAAAACGATATCACGATTTGACAGCGCACTAGGTAATCTCCGCGTGCAGCAACATCGGATACAAAAGGAAGATGCCAAGCTCTATTCCTGTTAGATTCGAACCCAGATCTCAAGGATTCGTGTCCTACCTGTGGTGCTATCTCGACGTCCCATATCTTTAGAGAGGCTGGCCGACTGTATAGCTAGAATCAACGTTGCGTTTTAATCACGTATGTTTTTGGTTTGCAGCATATTCGCTGATCTGAACCAGGGAGGGTAAGTTAACCTTAACATACATTCTATTAAAGTTGGATACGTGCTCCCGAACACAAAAATAGGCCTGGTGCTATCAATGTGAAATAAATAACATAAACTGTAAGTCATACATTGTAAAAGTATATGCCTAACTAAATAACGCCATATTCCCTTAGTCCCGGCAGATGCAGAGGACTTTCTTTTCTACTCTCAAATAGCCAGCCTCATTCCGAGAATGTTCTGTCGCTTTCCGAAGGTTTACGAATATTTTCAAGATTCTGTTGGACAGTTCGGAATGTATTTTTGCTATTTAATGGCATGGGGATCCCAAATTAAATGAGGCAATTCAAGAGGGTGTAAAATCGACAAACACGCTAAATCTTGTGTGTATTATTTGTGGTATGTACATAGTTTTATGTATATTTATCGATCCTTAGGTTGGGGACTTTATCAAAGAAACCAATGAGTTTGACCACGTATCCAACTTGAAGATACGATTAGAATAACTTAATTATTAAAATAGATTTTATAATTTTGCATTGATTTATAAAACAGTAGTTCCTCCTTAACCTCAGGAAAATTAAATGTGATCTTAGTGTTTCACAAGCAAGCACGCTGTCATTTTACTTGCTCTTTGCACAGATTGCCAATCCTTGAAGTAGTATGGCAAAACTCATGCAAATATATTCACAGCAATTCACACGCATAGTTTAAGTATAGACCAGTCTTAAAAAGGTTTGACGAATATTCATGATTTAGCGAAAACGAGGCTAACCTAGGCAAAAAGGGTAATCAACGTAGTGGGGTCCCGTTTGAGCATACATGTACTTGCAATTGCAAGTCGTGTGTTTGAGGGATTTGAAATGTGTTTTTGTTGGGGAATTATGGAAAATGGTTCCAGCAGCTCAGACAAAGATGAATAAAAGTCAAAATAAATATTATTGTGAAAGATTCATGCATGAAACGCGAATTCAATGGCATGAACTGCACTTGTAACGTGTGGTGATCGTAAGTGGTTATGGGATCTAAGGTAACTAAATTTTGCAAGGAACACATCTAATTGTTTTCCCTCTACATTTGCTACTGCAGTACAAATTTTCGTTTTATTAAGAAAACTCAAAGTGAACCATACAACCGTTCTAACTCCCATGGACAGCCAAGCGAAATCTCCGGCTACACTGACATGCAAAAGGAACAATACCAAGGTTTTGAGAGACTACTGAATAAATTCACAAATGCGTTGGATATACACGAGATATCCTTTCAAAATTAGGAAGTTTTATCAATGATATGATGTCAATCAAATTTCATCAATTGAAATCCAATCATCCTTTTGATTAACAATGACAAAAGACGTAAGGGAAAATAACTGAAATCATTTGGTATAGTTTCTTTTGCTCGTCAGTATAGATCTACCAGAAGACAAATTACATAATATCGAAGTAAGACATGAACATGTATTTGTAGAGTAATACAAATTCTGTAGTTAATAAGGTTCGATAGTAATAAAATGAAAATGCATGAAATCAGTGCATCTCGCCGAACAAAATTACCCAAGAACGTTGTCTTCTATCAGGTCCAAGCTGTGCACATCAGAATGTAGGTCATGTGCAATTGTGTTAATTTAAAACTGGTTTGGAGGAATATTTTGACTATTTAATGCTGATATTTTGATAACTGTCGGACGGAGCTTCAGCATACAGAAAGGTGAATTGATTCAATCCATCTAAGGCAGAAAGCTAAAGTGATGTATATTGAAAACAATATTCCTTTAGTAAAATCACTGACATTGACAATTGTATGCATGATATCGAGTGAAAACGATGCAAACAAAATGCACATAATGTGCAGGCTATGACGGTAGGCCTACCTCAAAGAACAACCCTTTATCTTCTAATTATTTCTTTGGAAAAGTAAATGATGAAAAGTATGTCTAGTATGAATTCAAGCATTTCCATTGCATTGCGAAACAGCCACATTCGTCTCGTTTCGCTGACGTTGGTTCGGCCAGCCATGTTGACCCGGCTTGCTAGGGTTAGCCTCGTTTTTGCGCTGATGAAGTTTGCCCCGACATGAACTTGTCTCAATAATATTCTGTCATGTGTTTTCTGTCTTGTTCATTGAGAGAGAATACTTGTTGAATATTGAAAAATTATAGGGGAGTCATCTTAGCCTGGGGAGTCATTTGAGCCTGCGGCGGGGGAGTTATCTGAGCCTAAGGGGAGTCAAATTAGCCTAGGCTCAGATGACTCTAGAGTCAATTGGGCCTAAACTGAAATAACTCTAGAGTCATTTTAGCCTGGGGAGTCATTTGAGCCTCCTACAACGGGGTTAATGAATACATTAATGACTTTTGAGACTGGCCTATACTGCATACCTAGGTTCATATACATGCATGTATCATTGTTTTGATAATACAAGGAGAATTTTATGGAAAAGGAAGTAGCAAAGTCGGACGAAGAGAGGTAATTTATTTTGTTTCCTTAATGTTTTAATGTTTAAAGTTGTTCCCGGCAACGAGATATGTTTGGTGCATTCTGTGTTAAATAAATAAAATAAACTGTAAATTAGACGGTATAAATGCGTGTGCCTAATGAATGAACGCTACATTCCCCTTGTCCCAGTATTATTTACTTACTTTTATTTAAATTGTACTCAACCGTTTCTGTTAGATTGGCTTACGATATCTGTAACGCTGTTACGTTGGTTTACAATATTCTGCTACGCTGTTATGGGGGCTTACACTATTCTGTAACACTGTAACGTTGGTTTATAATGTTATGTAGCACTGTTATGGGGGGTTACAATATTATGCAACACTGTTACTTTGGTTTACAATATTCTTTTACACTGTTGTGGGCGTTTATACCTTTCTGTAACATTGTAACGTTGGTTTACAATATTCTGTAACACTGTTATGGGGGCTTTACAATATTCTGTAACACTGTAACGTTGGTTTCCAATATTATGCAACACTGTTTTGGGATTTACAATATTCTGTAACACTGCTACGTTGGCTTACAGTATTCAGTATCATTGTTACAGGGATTTACCATATTCTGTAACACCGATACGTTAGTTTACAATATGTTCTAGTTTTGATTCATTAATTTACAAAATCTATTACACTATAACGGGGGCTTACAATATTCGGTAACACTGTAACGCTGGTTTGCAATATTCTGTAACACTGTTATGCGGTTTAGCAATATTCTGTAACACTGTAACGTTCGTTTACAATATTCAATAACGCAGTTACGTTGGTTTACAGTATTCAGTAACACTGTTACGGCCCGGGGGTTTACACTATTCTGTAGCACTCTAACGTTGGTTTATAATATTTATGTAACACTGTTATGGGGGGTTACAATATTCTGTAACACTGATACGTTGGTTTACAGTTTTCAGTAACACTGTTACAGGGGTTTACTATATTATGTAACACTGATACGTTAGTCAACAATATGTTCTATTTCTGATTCATTCATTTACAAATTCTATTACACCGTAACGGCGGTTTACACTATTCTGTAACACTGTTATGGGGGCTTACAATATTATGTAACACTGTAACGTTGGTTTACAATATTCTATAATGCAGTTACGTTGGTTTACAGTATTCAGTAACACTGTTGCGGAGGTTTACAATATTCTGTAACACTGTAACGTTGGTTTACAATATTGTTCAACACTGTTATGGGGGTTTACACTATTCTGTAACACTGGTACGTTGGTTTATAGTATTCAGTAAACCTGTTACATGGGTTTACCATGTTCTGTAACACTGATACGTTAGTTTACAATATGTTCTATTTCTGATTCATTCATTTCCAAAAATCTATTACACCGTAACGGTGGTTTACAATCGTTTTGTAGTGAATGGCTGCATGCCAATCATAAATGTGGCACAAATGTTCCTCTCATGATCCTGAAGAAGCCTTTATATACTTTTCGGAGCAATCAAACATAGGCGTCGTGGTTCTGATTGGTTTAGACTTATTCGCGTCTTCTTCTCTTAAACGGGCACATGCCAAGTCGTCAAATGTGGCACAAATGTTCCTCTCATGGTCCTGAAGACGACTTTGTGCTTTTCGGGGCGATCAAACATCACACCGAGCCGTCGTGGCTTCTGATTGGCTGAGACGTAATTGGCTTAGTGGTACTAATGTTCCTCTCATGATCATGAAGAAGTTCTTATACTTTTCAGAGCGAGCAAACATCACACATAGCTGCCGTGGCTTCTGATTGACAGAGAAATAATTGTCTTCTTCTCTCAAACAGCCACATGCCAAGTCATAAAATGTGGCACAAATGTTCTTCTCGTGATCCATCATCCTGGAGAACTCCAAATACTTTTCGGAGCGACCCAACATTGACGTCGTGGCTTCTGATTGGCTGAGATATAATCATCTTCTTCTCTTAAACAACCTCATGCCAAGCCATCAAATGTTGCACACATGTTTCTTTCATGATCCTGAAAAAGCATTTAGACTGTTTGGGGGGATCAAACATCAAACATAGCCATCATGACTTCTGATTGGCTGAAACTTAATTGACCTATTCTCGAGAACAACTGTATGCCACGTCATGAAATGTGGCACAAATATTTCTCTCGTGATCCTGAAGAAGTATGTTTCTTTTCAGAGCGATCGAACATCAACATCATGGTGCGTTTCATTTTGACAAAGATCTATTTTAGATAGATAGATAGATAGATAGATAGATAGATAGATAGATAGATAGATAGATAGATATGCACCCTGAACTGTTTATTTTGGGACAAATGTTCACATATTAAGAGAGTGCAAGAACTCAGGTGAGTGATGTAGCCCATTGGTTCTTGTTTATCATTGAAATGTGTCCTTTTCGGCTGGGTTTAATATAAACAAGTTAAAGCCACAGCGTTCCAGTCATAATATACCCACTTCAAGAAAGATAGAAACACAGTTAGAAAAGAACAGTAAAATGAGTCAAAGATGATCACGTTAATAACTGACACAATGTTTTCATTTGAATACGATCATATCATGGTAACGCCAAACATGGCAATGAAGTGCCCGGGCATTAATGAGGTGATATCCAGAAATACACATGTTAAAATTTGCCCAAACCTCAGATGTAACCTCAGCAGTATAACGTAACGATTGTTGCATGAAACGACCCAGTATCAAGTATACCTTGGATACGAGCAGAGAAACTAACGTGTGGCGCCCAGTAAGCATCATCAAGGGGGATAATTCTACTTGCCTTGATCTCATTTTGACAATTGATATTTTCAGAAGCCACATCATTCCAAATTCTCACAGGAGATGTGCTTAAGTCGACTAGGTCCAGGCAGTCCCAAATATAATCATTCAAGTCCTTTTGCTTGACAGAGTAGTCTCTCCACG
The DNA here is from genome assembly GCA_031471655.1 of Diodora aspera. Taxonomy (NCBI): domain Eukaryota; kingdom Metazoa; phylum Mollusca; class Gastropoda; order Lepetellida; family Fissurellidae; genus Diodora; species Diodora aspera. The sequence goes on along the minus strand of JAUELE010252546.1, from coordinate 4,003 downwards.
CCCTGCCAGAACAAGAAATTATCTACTGGTCTTGCTCTTTCATGTCTTACTTGTCGCAGCAGTGATAACATACATTTGAATAATCTACTGTCTTAAAGCTGATAGTTTGAGTGAATAGTGTTGACACATGTAGCAATCAGCACATGTTAATTGCTTACCAAATATATTGCAGTCATTGTTAAGGATGTAGGTAATTGTTATCGTCGTAGTCATCACATCATCATCATCATCGTGTGATGTCAAGAGCCAATAGTTTATCCCTTCGTTTAATCTACTACGAGCACTTTCCTTTTAACCTATCTGCGTCGAATTAGATTTAATCAAATTTTGTACCGATCAAATAAAAAATGAGAACTTTGTTTGCAGTAGTGATTACAATTACGCAGACGAGAGTTTTGAAGAGTATGAAAGTGAAGAAGATGAGAAAGAAGACAGAAGATCAGAAAACATGGCGCCAGGAATCAACAGGTTAACTTCTTGCAATCTTCAGTTTTTATACTCTAAATAAACTAAATAAATGTAATAGACAAACACGCATTAAATGGTCACCAACTGAAATCATCAAACAAACGGGCATTGGCTTAGGAAGTGACCAATTTATTTGTAGGGGGGCTGAAAGATTTTGCAATATAAGTTGTTCACATACAACTTTGGAGAAAATACTTAGATTGCATGCATGAGTCAAGAGTAAAAAATAGCTTGCAGAGATATACATATCTCTTTTTTATTTTTCAGTTTACGCTTATAAAATGTGTCATGAAAATGTTTGTGCGTAAACATGTCAATTAAACGTAATCTCATCCTTTTAGTTGCATTTCATATTCATGTAATTACATTAAAATTCAAAAGCTAAAAAGTAAATAGTATAGCGGCAATTATTTGAGACAAAATAAATTGTACCATGTCATGAGATAAAAATTATAGTTTGCAAAAGAAACACAAATCTTCCAACCCTCTCCCCCTATAATTTAAATGGTCGCTCCCCTAGATAGTTATGTATTTTTTAAATTCAGGATACTGCGGGAAATGGACATCGGAAATGGAATCCTTCTGGTTGGGCCCGAGGAGTACCTTAAAGATGACTACGAATCCGCGGCTCTGCTTGCTCCCGAGAGATCTGCCTTGCTGTCAAAACTCAACCATTATCTGGACGAGGTTGTGGTTACGGATATGTATGAGATAGAACCAGTCTTGAAAGCCTGCAAGTACACCAAGATCAGAGTTCCTGTTGTCCTTCCAACTACAAGACTCAGCCTTTCGGAGTTATTTCGATTCCATGCCATGATTCTAGTGTCCGGCGCCTGGCGTGAAGTGAAAGCTGAATACAGTGTTCGTTTTTGAATTGTACATTAGTCTACGTGAAGAAAATAACTTGTTTCTCATCACCCCTAAAGTATATGCCGCCCTACGATATATAGTATTTTTTAGCACGGATACAGATTAGAACGAGATTGTTTCGATTTGTTTTTCAATCCAATTTAATTTTAGCTTGTCAAGCTCACTTTTAAACAAGTCAGCTCTGTTGTTTGTCATGATGTCGGATGCGAACCCATTTTAAGACTCTAAAGTCATGGTTTAGCTTTAACACAGAAGAAAATGCCTTGCTGGATGACATATTGTTGAACAGATAAATACTCAAATAAAAATCCTCCTCCTTCCACAGTTAAAACAAGGGTTAACAACCAAGTTAGTTTCTTTAAATGGTCATACTATAGTTTGTGTAGCGCTTCCTGGAGGAATCTCGCTTTGAGACGTTTGGCTTTTGGCGCAGGATAGCCCAATGGTTTATAGCGTGTCGGCCCAGTAATCTGCCAGCCAAAGACGACTCTATATCTTCGGTTTCGTTGTCATGTCAAAGATTATGCGTAACAGACCTCATGCATGGCCTTTGACGTTACAACGAAAATGAGGGTATAGCCCCATATGTATAAATATTAAGAGTCGTCTATCGCAGTTATGGTGCATGCTTTCGAACAATCAACATGCTAAATGGTGTAATCTCAGCCCATTTCTCGTGTTTTCATAACATTTTGACGGTTGCTTTCCAGGGTGAACCGATTTCCAGTGCCCCCTCGGATTCGGGCCTGAAATGTAGCCTCCAGCTGGCAGATGTACTTTTCAAAATTGTAAAATGTTGTTATAGAAGTATCCCACTCATTAATGTTCCATTCGGGGTTTTTTTCGTTTGTATATTCACTGCCCCACCTCCTTTTCCGTTTTGTGTCACTATCCTCATCCCCTGTCATAGAAAGTACATAACTGGAATGAGAATAATTGCAGGACAACTATGTGACGTTTCCAGTGGAGGATATGGATTGCTTTGTGGTTTTCGCTCGCCCCATCCCTGTCATCAAGGACGTCACTCCGCGGGGTTTCACGTTCGTCTTCGAAAACGATACAGACATGAAAGTAGAAATACCAGAGGGTGCTGTCGATGTGACAATGACGATCAAGATGAAGGTAAACCCATTAGGGAAGGATCACTAAGACGTACTATCAGCTCAGGGATGGCGCCAGCGGGGGGGAGGGGAGGGGGGGGGGGTGTTGGGGTGGGGTAACATAAAGCAATTTTTATTCGGGGATAATTTTGGCGAACATGTGTGAATGTTAGTTTGTAACTTGAACATTTGTCGGAGATTTCAGACCCCTTGTCGGGGACCTCTGGCCTACGTCGGGGACTTCCTGGCGCTACTCCCGCGTACTGTACATGTAGAAGCTGAAACATGTTCACCATTATACTCGGTTTTCAATGGTATTGGATTTATATTTCTTATTTTGCAGGATGCTAAACTTTTGCCATTGCCAGTGTGTCATGTAGATTCATTTCCTCTAACTTGAGTTCCATCAATGTTGCAGCTGTATCATTTCATTCAGAATACCGGTTTGAACGAGACTGAGCTGGCCATCAGTTGATCAATGTTCAACCCGTACCGTCTGAAGAACTGGTGAGCCAGGCGCTATATATATACGCACGTCTGCATCCTCTAATGCTTGACAACGGCATAGGAATAATCATGCGTTCAATCATGTGGATCGTCTCTCCTAACACTCGGCGAGTGTAGAGGTCATTGTGTGGCTTCGCTTAAATCGAGAATGGCAATGCTGATGTCGAGGACCCCCTTGTTTCTTTCAGAGACACCCAATGGACCTTGGGCGAATTGATTGGTATCGGGTCTATGACCCAACAGCTTTCCAAGGCATCTATGCACTCTCTGATATTCTGACTGTGACGCGGAATATGACCCAGGCATTCAAAAAAGATCCATCAGTGGAGCTTAAAATGGCTGGAGCCCAGAAGCCCAATTATTGGATAAAGGCTGTGCAGTCACACAACAGAGGTAACTTCAACATCACTTCAACTCAGTCCATCCAAGACGGAAGTAAGAGGTTAAAAATGGCTCATCATGTAAACAATTACAATAGGTATGTACTCCCAGGTAATTATGTCAGTGGAACATTAGGAATATATTTCTTTTATGTTACTGTTGTTTATAGAGAACAATGTGAGGATGGACAGGCACACTGCATATAAAACAATGCAAAACAATTCTGTGATGCGGCTTGAAGGAATTATTTTTTAAGTCGGCAATGCAGATGATAAACAACTTGGTAACTTGGTAATGCAAGTAAAGAAAACATTTATATGAGCCGGTAATATGGCTTAAAGGAAATGAAACATTTACATAGGTTGGAAATGCAAGTAAAGGAAAGCATTTACATAAGTTGGTAATATGGCTTAAAGGGAAGGAAACATTTTCAAATGTTCATCAGTCGGTAATATGGCTTAAAGGAAAGGAAACGTTTACATGCGTCGGTAATATGACTTAAAGGAAAGGAAACATTTACATGCGTCGGTAATATGACTCAAAGGAAAGGAAGCATTTACATCAGTTGGTAATTATAATATGGCTTAAAGGGACATAATTAAAGTTGCAGGTACGCCAATCGATGTTCAGAGCTTGTCTTTCTGTTGATAGAGTAATATAATACCGTGCTGTATTTG
>JAUELE010252535.1:0-10779 GCA_031471655.1 Diodora aspera | reverse complement strand
TCCAGAAGCTAGATCTCGTATAACAATGGTGTAACTTTAACATATGCCTTGGCAGAATAATACATTGACTGTAGAATGTTGAGCATTTCACCACGTGCAACCTTTTGGTGAATGCGCAACCATAGTTTGCTATGGTTAACAGAGTCAAAATCTTTCTTAAAGTTAATTAAAGCAACATATAATGTTTTGTCTCCGCTGAGTTAATATATTATCAGTAGTATAGTAGCCCTCTCTAAAACCTGCCAGTCTTTCAGAGATCCTAATTATTTCTTATACCTTGTCCTTGCGATATTGTTCATTCAGATAATCATATATACCGATGCCAACTTATTTTTTTCTTATTTCGCGAAAATGAACTTTAAAGTTTGCACATGATTTAAAACAAAATCATATTATAATAATCTATGTTTTTGTCAGACAGGTTACTTATTGACTGTATAATACATAACGTTTTACATGAAAGAATGACATAGTTTCATCATAATATTAACACTAACTCCATCGGGGTCTGGTAGCACAAAAATGCATTTGGCACCTTGTTGCATTAACCCATCGATATTACCATCTTTCTCATTCCCATGATTTATTGGCGGTGAGATTTCAACGATATATGTTACTGTACACATGTAACACACTTCGTCTTCAAAATGTTGCTCTTTTTTTGACAAACTGTTAGTGATTAGTCACTCACTTCCAACTAAATCTGATTCTGACGCTTATGTGTTCAGTTTGTGGAAGAAATAAACAAACAAAAATAAACGTTGAAACCTGTTCTGACGCAACACCACCAGCCATGTTCCCAGATCAATATGTCTGTCATATTGCATGAGGTAAGGGCAGCATGTAGACAACGTTATAGCTGTTTTGATTTGTTAATTACCTTTTGACAACATTCTGATCCCCGTGTCTGGCATTCATGTTTTTTTCCGCGCAGTCTTTAAGTGTGGTCCAGTCTGCGTGGACCCCACAGGGCCATTCGTGAGGCCCTTTCAAAAAAAGCACATTTTCACTCCAGACATCACGCGAGCATTCATCCAATCCCGGAGTCGCTTTCATCGATTTGCAGATGGACTCGGTGGTAATGTCATACCCCAAATGCCGATTAAACGTTCCACTTCCGGTTTTTTGAATGCGGATGTACAGTAACACGTCATTTCCGTTGGCTCGTACTGTATAGTTCCTGTGTAGGTCTTCAGCAGAGAATCTTTTTGTTATTTCTCGTGTATACCACTCAATGCTCTCATCATTAACATAAATCTCTGGGTATCTCGAGAAACCAACTCGGCTACGTAACACATAGTATACCATGAAGGCGAGAAGTGAAAAGAGCGTGACAACTGCAACAGAGCGCTTGGAAAATACATAAACCTGCTTCATCGTGAAAACAAACTGCTGAACGCAACGTTCAATAAGAAGTGATGGTTCGTCTTTCACATTTAATCGACAAGTCATCGCTCTCGACTGAAGTCTGAAATGAGAAAAGACATTCACAGTTATTTAACACAGTATTGTCGTTTCTCAATGAGAGAGCCAACATATGGTGCAGTAGTGATATATCAAAGAATAGGAAATGTCTGCCAACAAAAACGTATTCATCAAACCTTTTCAAGAACTACTTTATTACACTGCCTCAATAAGAATTATTCAAATAGAAACTCCACAAATATACATGTTGTCACATTTCTTGCAGAAAATCCTTCAAATGTAGCATAATTATGGAGCTTAAAGTTGGATACGTGGTCAAATTCAATGTTTCCTTTTTAAAAAGCCAGCATTAAGGACGATTAATGATCCCCTCAGAACCAGAGTGGGCCATCCCACATTGTCATCAGTTTTGAGTTTGCCTTAATAAAAGAATCCTCAGACAAGTATCTGTTAGAACAAGGATTGACCAACCCAGTCTTGGTATGAGTAATGAGCAATAGAGGGCAGGCACTTTTGGCTTCAGGTATTATGGTTGAAATGTGAGAGCCAGAATGGACCATTAAATATGGATCAGTTTTTCAAAATTACAATAGTCCCTATAAAATTATACAAGACACATGTGATCAACCATTTGATAATTTTAATGGGGAAAATCCAGTATTAAGAAACTTGGAAAGCCATTTTCTCAAAAGTAAGACATTGCGGGATGGTCCGGTCTAGTTCTGAGGGGCTCAAATACACACGTCACGACGGATCCACTCAACATACAAGGCGTGTGTGACTGTGAAAGACACTGATATCCTTTTAATACTTCCGGGTCTTAAAAGGCGATATACATGCATTGCGAACTTTCCAATAGAATTTTGAAAATTCGGAAACGTTGAATACATTCGCAAGACACTCGGAAAACAATCGGAAATCGACGGAACATCCTTCAGAAAAACCTCCGAGAAAGGTTCGGAATGAGACTGGCTATTTGAAAGTGGAAAATACACTGCCGGGCAAAAGAAACGATACCAAGATGATGAGCGACTACTGAATACATTCACAATTGCGTTGGATATGCAAGAGATACCCCTTCAAGATAAGAAAGTTTTATCAACGATATGACGTCAATCAAATTACACTCGTTGAAATCCTAGCATCCTTTTGATCAGCTATGACAGAAAGACGTAAAGGAAAATATCTTCAATCATTTGGTATCGTTTGTTTTGCCCGGCAGTATATTTATTGTGTACTGTTGAGTCATGCAATTTATTTATTTTCTCCAAAAGTGTCTGCAAGCTATTTATTTTCAAAATCTTCCACCCCCATCCCCAATAAAAATTAAACGGTCGCTGTCTTACACGAAACGGGATTAAAATAATATGGTCTTGCTGACTCACGGCATAGAGTCAGTACACCACATACTAATTTTAGACAACACTTTAATCGAATAATTAATAGAATATTCCTCTGTTTCCTTACAGGACTGGCTGGTGCCGCCTTCGCTTACACTTGTCCGAAGAGCGATGGTCATTTCCCCAATGATGACCGGTGTGACGTGTACTGGTGGTGTGTCAACAATATCCCCCATCTGACTCATTGTCCCCCAGGCTCGTTTTACAGCACTGTCACAAACTTCTGCAACTGGCCGTTCGCCGTGACCGGATGCCGAGACGACGGGTCACGATCCGGCACCTGGAGAGAGCCAGCACCTCCACCGTCACGTGACCACCTCAACGCTTGGGAACAGGATCATAGTTGGGGGAATCCAAGCTGGGATTCTTACCTGGGCCAGGCAATGAAAGGTATTCAACTATCGTCCTACACATCTTTATATTATTATTATTATAGGCAGCATATATATAGCACATCTCCACGTTGCATAGCATGCTCAAGGCGCTCTGTTCTCCCCCGGTCAAAGGACTTCTGTAACCACACATATACAGTCTCGACTCCCTGGGGAGTATACACCCCTTGCTGGAGACTCGAGGTCGACAGCTTGAACACTGTTGCAAAGAGGCCTATAAATAGTATTTTTACGGTTTAATTCACGTCAGAGTGCGCCAAATCAACTCTTTTTCCAAACTTTTTCTGCGGGAGGCTTTCAGATCCGTTGTTAAGGGCTTTGCCCCTCCGGTGGGTAAGTAAGTTTCTCCCCCCCCCTTCCATTTAGTAAAATTCTGGACCCGCCTCTGATCCACATGAACTGGTAGTAGCGAACGTCGGAAGTAGGCGCCCATGCATCTCGTAGAGCTCAACGTATAATTACTTCCGACGTTGCCACTTACTTCTGCGCTACGGGCTTACTACCAGCTCATGCATCGGGCCCTGGTGTCTCTCAACTCCTCCCCCATTTTGAATAGTAATTTTGACACCGTTATACTTTTACAGTAGTAATTACTGAAACAGTTTATGAATTTCCAAACCTTAATGACTGAATGGTCCAAAACAGAATTAAGCCATGAGCAATAGTGTTATCATCCTTGAAATCCAGGGTATTTACGTCTACAGCGAAAGCTTGCGCCCAATCATGTGGCGCGTCTCTCCTAACACTCGGCGAAGTAAAGACATTCTGCGACGTTGTTTTTTTGTTACTTCCCTCACTAATTCCTCTCAAGTAGTTGTGTGACATTACATTAGTTGTCTATATTAAGAACAGTTGAACGTACATACACACCAAACGACTGTCGTGAATAGGAGTGAATCCAGGGTACTTGACGAAGGCATATCGCAGTCGAAATACCATGGATTTCGAGGAATCAATTTAATGTGACCTGTTGCGAAAACAATGTAAATGATACAGGGCCAGGCGGCACGCGCAGCTCGAGTTTATAAATGATTTATAAATGTCATGTCATGTGTTCTTCTCTAATTCTTGCATTGCATACACCTACACTCCTGTGTGTTTTCTTTTGTCTTATTGTTCCATGATATTCATTACAGACGCTCTGGAGACGGCAGAGAAGCCCCGGTTGAAACGAGAGGCAGAGGTCCAAGGTTAGTAGCAGTAGGTCACTCAAATTCTCCAATGGTGTACAAGTACACTCAGTTATTCCCTGCAAAGCCTCACTTTGAGTTCATACCCAATATCTGAGTCTTCTTACCATCACTTCTCTATAGAGCGACGCGTCAGCCATTATTTCAGTGAGCATAAGCAATTGAATTTGTCGTAATGATATGCCTTGGTAAAAGAGCAACAGATAGCTCTTGAATTGACGAGATACATAAACACAGAAACAGTTTCGAGCAGTTGTGGTGGCACGACTTAACTGTTCTACTGAAAGATGACTGTTTTGCTACCAAATCAAAACGAAACTAATTATTTATCTTATTTCACTGTTGACTGGGAAACTATCGAGGACATTTTCAGTAGACATCCTGGGATCTTATGAAGTTCTTATGAGTCTCAAAATCCTTGTCGAAATTAATGACAAATGATTAAAACGATATGTGCTGGGTTTTTATTTTGGTTACGGGGAGATATATTTCACTAATGACTATGCAATAGAGATTAGATGAGGGAAATGACTCGACATTCCGTGTAAATGACACGTTCTTCGTCCAACCACAGAGATGCTGAAGTCCATTGGCAGTCCGAAGGACAATCGTCAGACTGTAGACATCTTTCATACATGGCTTGTTTTCTTTCAGCGGCATTGTATCAGGTGGGCATGTTTGATATTTGCGGAGGTGATGACGGGTATCGCCGCCACGAGGAAGACTGCACGATGTATTATTGGTGCATTAACAATATCCCCCACCAGAGGCAGTGCCAAGGGGGACTATACTACGATCCGGTCATTCGTCGCTGCTCCTGGCGGAAAGCTGTTTCTGATTGCGACAACAAGGGTCGTCGTCTCCAACCTTTCTAATACACCATCGTCGTGACACAAATCAGCATACCATCATTTATAGATGCAATATTACCTCATTACATTTCATTTGAATCTGTGCGTGCTTTAGTTAGTCTCCGTGTCCAAGAAGTTTATGGCAAAAATCAATGGTTTGCTGTATTTTTCTCCGTACGTCTTTAATAAGGACGTTGTCTCGCAGTTGCCTGTTTATCAGTATTACCACGATAATGTCACATCATAGCTTGAACATTTAAATGTATTCAATGCTAAGTCTGCAATAAAGAATACTGTTTTTACTCTAGTTTTTATTCAGTATTCCTACTAACCTTTTACTAACCCGAACCCTTTTCAGAACCGCAAGGAAGCATCGTTTTGCAAAGCCAGCATTTGAGAAGAGATCAACAATTGGACATTTATGATGTTTAATGTTCAACGGATGAGATACTTGGATCAGTATGGGGTATAAAAGGGTTTCACAGTCTCAAATACACAATGGAACATCTACTATTTATTTCAACAGGTACACATCTCTCCAGAAATACGCGAAGTGTCAAGATAGTGGAAGGTAAAGACTTTTCTAAACGCACACTGCAATTGAGGGTGATGGAGAGGGGCTTACAATAAATGTTGTCTTGCACACTTGCTTGTATTGCACACTCGAGAATCTAGATAGTCTCAGGCTTAGTTGGACTCTTTCAGATCATCACAGATCTCCCGGTGTCAGCTTCTACCTGCTAATTGGGTTGAATGGCCTGGGTGGCTGGCTTTCGGCATGAATGGGTAGCACACTTGCCCATGGCGTTATATGCTTTGGGGTCCTAAACGGATTTCAGCTTACAATGGTTCGCTTTCAATCTGGAGTCAAATATATATAGAGCTGAACTGGACAATGAGCTTGGTGTGGTAGTTATAGTGTAGCACGAGTCTGTATATTGTGTTTCTGTTCGTATAAATTATCGCTGTGGCGAAGGCCTACATGGCATCACTGAACACACGGTTATACTGGATACATAAGCCGTAAGCATCTGGGCCCTGTTTCACAAAGCAACCTTAACGCTAAGTTGATTGTAAATCCTTAAGACCACTGATTTAACTAATTAGCAATCCACTATTGTATATCAAATTTGAGTTTTAATAACACGATCAGTCTTATAATGTTATGCTGATCATTTTGAATACCCATTTGCGATATGGTACTCGGATAGTTTAGAAAATACTGGACGACTTACGATCGATCTTAACTAAGATCGTTTTGTGAAACGGGGCCAGGATCCAAGACATAGGGACACAAATGTCAAAATGTGATTGAATTTCTGTGAAAGTTTTTTCCAATAGACGTTCTCCTGACATTTACTGTAAATGTAGTTCATTACCGAGAAATATATTCTGACCCAGCTGAGTTCCAGACTCAGCAATTTACAGCTTTCTTGGAAATTAAGATTAAATTATAAATTTTTAATTGAAAAGCATGAGTTTGATTGGGCTTTACATGAGACCTTGAGTTAGTCAGTAATGTGTGAGATTTGGCGGATATGCAAACATCTATTACATAAACCAACAATACTTTATCATGTAGATTTGATTATTTCTACAGACTTAAAAAGTCAAAATTAATACAGATAGAAATACTCCTTGCCTAATCTTCAAGGGTTTTGTTTTCAAAATAAAATTAGTCATTCAATATGAATAACTCTGAAAAGATATAAGTTAACAGGGTCTTCTTGGCAAATACCATACTTGTAAGTGTCAGAAATCTGCAACTAAGGGTACATAACTCTTGTACAAAGAGGGCACTTTATTTCACAACCAAGAAACAAATAGCAGGGTTTCAACCATGAAAATTCTTAAAACAGTCTGTACAATCGATCCTCTCAAAATGGTTCCATACTTCTTCTCATGCTGCAGAATTCAGAAGTGCCAATGCTAGGTAACTGCAAAAAGATCAACACTCCAAGTCGGTTCATAACTCATCAAATTCCAATCTGACACCAGAAGCCACTTGTGTAGCAAGTGACTTGGATCAAATGACCTCCCCCCACTCACCCTTAACACATGCGTAGAGATACGCAACAATGTGGGAGTTCCCTATTCTATTTTTAGACTGCAGAAGTGTCTTGTCAGTTGATAAAGTTCAAACATTCAAAACGCTTCACTTGCCATTAACAACTTTTGTGGGAGTGTGTTATTAAGTTTTTAACTCGTGTCTTAATAAGCAAACAATATCGACATTTTGATTGATGTTTCAGGGTATTATATTTTGACCTTACCACTGTTATCAATGCGAGTGGAGCAGTTGTCCCTGATTATTGTGAAGTGATACTCCATACATGAGAGGTCTGTTTCTAGTCTTAATGAAAATACATGTAGATGGAAACAGCCAAACAAGATTGATCATATTCATTAGAGGAGCAAGTTTCAAACTGATTTTGTTTTCTGCAGAGATTACAAATATTTTACATATAATTTTGATTAAAACACTCCATGCGCCAATTTATCAGACATATTTCGGATAAATGGCCAGTTAACCTGTAAAGGGATAGATCACCAACAATTCCTTTCATAGTCACATGACACTAAACAAATTATCAAACTGACACAAGTTTGTGACTATATTGTCAACAATCATCATACACTAGTTAATTGTGAGAAACATTAACCTCCATTTCTTAAACTGATCTAACTTATAGTTGGTTTAAATCGGAGTACATTGTACAACAATGTTTAAATGACCAGGAAAAATATCACCAAGGCCAAACAAAAATGTTTTGATTCTGATAACACCCATTTACAAATTTAGAATTCAAAATACATTGAAATCCGGACAATTAAAATTTCAAGGGACCATGGATTCTTTTTCACTTATCCGATATTTTATTTATCACAACCCCGCAGAGTAGTCAGAACAACAAACAAAGATAAAAAAAGACACAAAATTACCGGGCTTGTTCAAAGATTTCTCCCCATCAGTTTGCACATGGACACATTTGGAACCACGTAAATCTTTACAAACAATTACAACACAAACACTGTGAGCTGGGTATTGTGTTGAGTCAGTGTTAATTGGAATGATTACTTGTGTATTTTACTCATCCGATGCATTTACTTACTTGATTGATTGAAGGGACCTTGACAATCATTTCAGTTATCCAGAATTTTTACTTAAGTGATTTTACTTATTTTACAACAATTCAGTCCTGAATGATTGTTGCATGCAACCAAAAATGAAAATGGTCTGTATCGTTGGGTAATCAGAACGACATTTTGGCCTTGTACAAACCAGATCCGACTGTTTATACTCTCAACATTACATGAAACTTTGTACAATAACAGATGTGAAATTTACATCATTTTCACATGGAGAAGATACGAGAAAACGACAACATTCAGTAAGGCATAAAGTTTATGCATATGTTAAAGATCTATTTACAAGAACGAGGGGTTTGTAGACACAGTTGATGTACACATGATGTACAAACGTTTGATTAAGGCACACGATAAACTTGGACAACAGTTATTTTAAAACAAAGAACTACAAGAGAATTAATTCTAGTTGCCATGGCTGATCATACAAGGCATTGTTACTGCACAAATCAATAGATGTAGTTTTCACACAAAACAATATCTGTCCGTCATTCCACATAATTTTCCCAGGTGAAAACCCCTTTACAATTGTATGTGCACACATCAATATGTATACTAGTTTCAATAATAATAATAATAATAATTTGAAGGGGCAGTGTCAATCTTATCCTACATCATTATAAGAATGACAAAAACAATTCAGATCCTCGTCAGGAATTGAAGAAATATTGCACATAGATGATACAACCAAGAAACATGGACAAACAAATATCAGTAGGCTACAAGGTGGGAGAAAGGGACATGAATCCTAATGGGGTATTTATATGATAAACATTTGTTGAAATTTCTATAAGCAGAGGTGAAACTTAACATTGCACGGGCAAGCTTTCAGCAATATGCAAAATAACAGTGCAAGGTACATACCACAGGAGAAGGCAGGTCAAAAAGAGATCCATGTGAATGCAAAAGAACCCAGTTGAGTCGCGTTGTACAAGCATTAGGTTTCAAGGGTCCTACAAAATCAGACATATAGCTGAACTGATAATGTGGGTAATGTGAAACTCGATCAGACATAGCTGAACTGATAATGTGGGTAATGGGAAACTCGATCAGACATATAGCTGAACTGATAATGTGGGTAATGTCAAACTCGATCAGACATATAGCTGAACTGATAATGTGGGTAATGTGAAACTCGATCAGACATATAGCTGAACTGATAATGTGGGTAATGTGAAACTCGAACCAAAAGACCGCCCTACTAACATCCAACCATTGGTTTCACATCTTGATTCTAATCCCCATGGCCTCATTTTGTAAACATCAATCCATGAGCCTGTTTGATAGACCTCATCTCGTGAACCTCACGAACCTCAACCCATGGGCTTCACTTCATGAACACCAATGGTCAGACCTCATCTCATTAACTGGAACCTATGGGTCTCATCTTATGAACCTCGACCCATAAGCCTGTTTAATAGACTTCATCTCATTAACTGGAACCTATGGGTCTCATCTTATGAAACTCAACCCATGAGCCTGTTTGATAGACTTCATCTCATTAACTGGAACCTATGGGTCTCATCTTATGAAACTCAACCCATGAGCCTGTTTGATAGACCTCATCTCATTAACTGGAACCTATGGGTCTCATCTAATGAACCTCGACCCATGAGCCTGTTTGATAGACCTCATCTCATTAACTGGAACCTATGGGTCTCATCTTATGAACCTCAACCCATGAGCCTGTTTGATAGACCTCATCTCATTAACTGGAACCTATGGGTCTTATCTTATGCACCTCAACCCATGAGCCTGTTTGATAGACCTCATCTCATTAACTGGAACCTATGGGTCTCATCTTATGAACCTCAAACCTGCATGACCTCACGAACCTCAACCCACAGGCATCACTTTATGAATACCAATGGTCAAGCCTCATCTCATTACCATTACTGGAACCTGTGGGCCTCACTTTATGCACCTTAACCGATGGGCTGAATCTCATGAACCTCAAAACTGCAACACCTCACTAACCTCAAATCATGGGCATCACTTTATGAATGCCAGTGGGCTGAATCTCATCAATCTCAACCCTCCTTTACCTCGACTCCGCCTCATTAAAAACCTCGACCCTGCCTCACATTTGGAACCTCAGCCCTGCCTCACATTATGAACCTCAACTCTGCCTCACATTGGGAACCTCAACCCTGCCTCATATTGGGAACCTCAGCCCTGTCTCACATTATGAACCTCGACCCTGCCTCATATTGGGAACCTCAACCCTGCCTCACATTGGGAACCTCAGCCCTGTCTCACATTATGAACCTCAACCCTGCCTCACATTATAAACCTCGACCCTGCCTCATATTGGGAACCTCAGCCCTGTCTCACATTATGAACCTCGACCCTGCCTCATATTGGGAACCTCAAC
>JAUELE010252524.1:0-10781 GCA_031471655.1 Diodora aspera | reverse complement strand
ATTGAAATTCACAGTATCAATTCTTGTTTGAACTTGTTTTCCTGGTTTGTCACTCTACCGTGCGTAAGTCAGCACAACAGGACGCGTCTCATGTGGTCACGTGACAAGTGGTACGTGAAAACACAATTTTGGTCCATAACGCATTTGCATGTGCTACATATCGGTGCACGTGGGCATGGATTATCGGCATGTCGTCTTTGTCAATGGCTTTACCGTAAATATTAATTAAAACTGTCAGCTATCAATTTTCAATACATTCTTTACAAATTTATGGGTGTGAAGTTTTTAATTTGAGTATATAGATAAATGTTGTCAAAGTAACAAGTTCTGTACCCTGCAAGACATTATAGAATTGTATATCACTAGTTATGTTCCACGTCTTTTGGAGGTATTTCTCCCGTAAATCTGTATATGTTGGACATTTACAAATAAAATGATACTCATTTTCAATAATATTCGTTCAAAACAGACAAAATCCCTGTTGTTTTATGTAGACCCTTCCTCCTTCCTAAATTGTTATTGATAGAGAGTTTACCTATTCGTAATTAGGTTAATCTGCGACGTGATTCTTTTGATATAATTTTGTATATGGTTCCAAGCAGAATGTTGATTTAACAACAGAATACAGGTCTAATGAGGAACTTTAAATAATATTGCTGAATATGGATTGGATTCTTCTTAAGTCTTCTTTTAAATTCACTTTAAAACATTTCTTTGTGAGGAGGTCCTTGTGCTTCCCAAACATAACCCAATCCATTAGTGAACAAACTCTTTTTAACATTAGTAACCCATGAGTTTCTTTTGACGAAATCTAAGTTATAAGGCATGATATAACATTGCTTAGGGTACCTGTCATGTGTCCTTTCCAAGAGTTTACACCAATATTTTGTAACTTGTAGCATTGTATCAACATAAATATACGTTCTTCCACATTCTGCAAGAGCTGCTGCATTTGAACATTTATAACTAATACCAAGCTCAAATTTACAAAACTTTACATGAAATTGTTCAACAACATCCCATTTTTGATGACCCAATATTTCTGATGCGTACAATAATATTGGTTTTACCTGTATGTCAAAAATGTTAAATAAGACATCAGGTGAAACATTCTTTAATTGCTTGGAAATCTCTTTGTGCTTCCGACACCCTGTTTCACAAAATCTTGGATCTGCTCCTTACACCCCACCCCCTAAACTACGTTCTGTATTTTTGTAACGTAACATTAAAAAAATAGTTTGACAGCAATTATCTGTGAAAAAATAGATTGCCATAGGAGGAAAAAAAGTTTGCAAGAGAAACATCTTCCAGTCCCCCACCCCCACCTACAAACGGTATCTCGTCCTAGAAGTAGGTGCATTTTGTGAATATTTTTTATTTAGATACTGCCAACACGATTTCTCAGTGGATCTCGACTTCAGACAGGTGCCTGTGTCTTTGACGTCAATGATAACAGCTCTGCTTTCTTATCAGAAGTTTCCATGACAGTGTGTCACGACGTGTTTACTATATAAAAGACGATATGTGACACTGGATTTAACATTCATCATGAAGGTATTCTTGTTTCTGCTTGTTGCTACTCTTCTGTTTGTGGGAGCTGTTGGTAAGTTTACGGCTTACTTTATTGTATTTTTAAGAGTCCAAATAACTAATATTAGAATGCGTCTTCATGTTGAAATTTGCTGTTACTAAAGCAGAAGCGGATACCGACAGGATCTTGGGTTGGTGGGGAGTAAAAGTTTGGTGGTGGGGGTAGGGTTGGGGTGGGGTTTCAAAAGGAGGATCTGAGAGTTACACTTTTCGCAGTTTCAGCATGATGTAAGTGAAGTAGTTGCCACGTTCTGTCGTATTGCCGTACTTTCTAGAAGAAGTCTTTGCAATGCCATCGAAAATATATTTTAAATTCAGCACTTTTCAGTATGCTGTCAGATTTGAGGGGGGAGGGGCGTACCTAAACTCACCTTAATCCACCTTTGCCGTAAAACGCCTTTTTTGGAAACCTACCTTCATGCATCGCAATTACCTTTTTCCCAATATTTCAAACAGTGTACTTGGAAGCTAATGAAAAGTGGAAATCTACCACATTCCCCATAAACTATAGCATTGGTGTCTGTTGAACTAATAAATGTACTCTTTCCACACATTCATACTGTTTGCATCCCCATACTTCTGATGCATAAAGCATAAAGAAGAATTGGTTGAATTTGATGTCCAACAACTTAAAGTAAACTTCAGGGGAGATAATCCCTAATTTTCTCAATTTACTGTTCATATCTATAACTTTCCCATTACATTCAATTATGATATATCACTATAGTTATTAACGTCACCCTTTTTATACAAAGGTGTGATCATTTCTATATTCCATGGCCATCAGTCGGGGAATATACCACTGTTTAAAACAGAAATGGTACATTACACTGTAAATGTTCATAAAGGTCTGAAGGTATATCATCTATACCAGGATATGTCTAACGCTTTATAGCTTGTGTTATTTCACTATGGGTAACACGATCTGAAAGCAAGTCATAATTGTTACAGTTTGGACAGATCAACGATAAAATCATGAACCATAGAGTCGAAATAACTTCTCTCATCACTAATAACACGAACAGGATTTAATAATTTTAATAAATAGAACAACTACAGGTATCTTGGAAGTAACCTGATTACAATTTAATCTTTTTCCAAAATAATTTAGTCCCTTTTACAGATTGCTGACTCGATAGCATTTACCACTTGATATCTATACAGATGCTTCTTGGTTTCACAAATATGTTTAAAATATTCTTGGCTTCGTTAAAACGCGTATGGTAGTCCTATTTTGACACTTACGAAGTACATTTACTACATGCTATTTGACCTGTTTTGCTGCCTCACGTTCCATGTCAAATCACGGTGGTTGCTCTGAAACAACGAGCTTCTTCATATTCAGTTATTGACATTCATTTGATCTCCAACCGTGTACAACCAAGCCTTCAACTCTACCACTAACAATATGTAGACATACTAGTTTACAGAGTTCTATAAGTGACAACCCAAAGCGGTTCACAACCATCTTGATCACTTCTAACCTTACAAAAACAATCAGGAACGTAAGTGGGATCTGGAGGTTAATAACCTAAATCATCGTAATCTTCACGTAGAAAGTAAAACCCTCCAACTCCAGCTTTTAAATCATCGCGCAACACGTTTCACATTGTCGTCACCGTATTCTGATTTATTCTCCGTGGCTTTGATTCTACATGTAGTATATCTATCCGTTAGTGTGAGAGTCTGGGCATAAGAGTGATTTGTCAGGTAAAACTTTTCAGCCGGTGTATTAACGCGTAAAGACGCACAGTTTCCCCAGTCAGTGTGTAGATATTCAACAATGTTCAAGAATTTATTATGCACATACACGGATACACCTCTCCTGAATATCCACCAAAACGACCCAGTCGTTAAGCAGCAGAGGCAAAGCATTTATAATCTGGGAATAGCGTCATCATGACATCAGTAGCGTACACCATCGTTTCGATGAGTCCAAAGATATTAAAACATAAAGTCCAAGTCACCAAGATTTGAATGAATGCCTTAGCTGTCTCTCACTACGATCTGCTTGTCTCTGTGATGTTGCGACACTTCCGTCACAGATAATAGATTCATCTGTCTAACCCGAGTGTAATTTACATGTCTTTTATTTTCTGCTGTATTGCTGACATTTTCCGTCTTGTATGAAGTCAAAACATACCATTTCTGTTATCAAACCGTAGATCATGTATAAACATACCGAATGATTAACTAATTCCTGTAATTGATTCTTTGCCCAGGTCCACAGAAGAAAAACCCATTACTTACAATCAACCTTAGCTACTCAACTAATTTCAACATCAGCGGAGGAATAAATCACTCCTCTTGAACCAAGCAATCCTTTGTTATTTGTACGACTTGTAAGAGGCTTAAAGTTGCTCTATAAATACATTTCCAAATTTCAGCCCCCGACGGCTGCCACGGCACCTGCTCTACCGATGCCGACTGTGACCATTGTGCCTCCTTGGATCACTGTAACCAGGGATCCTGCGATCAGCATGGTCACTGCCACTGCACGGGTCATGTCCATCCGTAGTGGAAATCGAGGATTTTGAGGTGGGTTCAGCTATCATACAAATATGAGAGATTTTCTCAGCTGAAAGATGCAAATACTGTACACACGTTTATGTGACGTTTGATGCTGGTTGGCAGTTACAACTGTTGATTCAAGAGACCAGGCACTCGAAACGTCAGAAAGGCGAATGAACGGACAGAAAATGAATACAGAAAGACGGTCAACCTTATTATTCTCCCTAAATGTCCATTCCAAGGAATAAAACTCGGACCTATAAATATGCATTGATGAAATAATCAGTGCCCCCTTATAAATCATTTCCTTGTGACTGCGATCCAGCAGCCATCGTGAACGAATTTAAAACGTGATCCTTCGTTCATTTCTTAAAACTGTATACTCTCAATAATTTCCTTTCTGATTACAAACGAGTTTATACCTCATCGGTTCAGCCCTATTATTCTGAGTAAATGTTTTCCCCACTGTTATTTTTCATTGCTCTCGGGCTCTTGTACAGAAAAGTGGGTAGACGATATAGGAAAGGGTGTTGTCCGTCCGTTCGTCCTTCCAGATTCTCAATATATTTTACAAACAAATGTGTAAGCATCAAGCTAGTGGTCTTGTTCTTCTGTCAATCGTACACATTGTAATTGATGTGGCAGAGAGAGAGAGGGGGAGAGAAAGAAAGATAGAGAGAGGGGGGAGGAGGTAAATATTCCATTGATTAATAACTACTACACTGCTACTATGATTATTGTTTGCAGATTGGTACATCTACGTCAAGACCATCCTTTGTATCGGAAGTCTTAATAAAAGATTGGGTGTTGCTGCCTTTTGAGTTTCATCTGATTCCGACACACTACAACACAATAAACATCAACGTTGCACATAAAAAGTGCAGTAGATTCAGGATTTGCTGGGATTACTTTCGCATCTTTTTCTGTATTATCGTAAAAAGGATCTCAACTAAAGAGTTTTCAGCATTCAACTATTTTTAAATGAAACAAGAGTCATCAGAAGATGACATATCCGCCCGGCACCCCAATTTTCCTCAGCCTACACCCCACGCACTTTTGGGAAGTGCAATGCTTGTTACCTCCATAAAGGCATAACTAGGTAAGATACTTGATCTGCTTACAAAGTAACAGTACCAAATAGTTTCCAAGGAATAACTCGGACAAGATCCTGACATAACATATGCCATTTTTCTCACTCCCCCCACAGCCACGCCCATCTTTGGGAAGTGCGATACTTGTAACCCCTAAAAGGCACAACTAGGTAAGGTACCTGATGTGTGTACCAAGTTTGGTGTAAAAGTACCAAATAGTTTCCAAGCAATGGATCGGACAGTAACGTTGGACGGACAGCCGGGCATGCCAACGACTATATCTCCCCACATAATATGCCGGGGGAGGGGGGGGGATAACAAATGCTGAAACGCACAGACAGGAAATCTATTGCCTTTCAAAGGGCACCAAATTGACATCAGGAATGGCCAACATTCAACGTTGAAAATTAAACAAATACGCAAACACAAAGAAAAAACAGCCAACTTGCTGACCACATACCGGAAAGATGTCAATGGATTGCTAACTGCTTTGATATGCTACAAGTATATTGTATTGACCGAGTGAGCCCTAATATCTCTTTGTGGGCATCTGAGCATCTATAGTCAGTGTTTCCCTGTATGGTTCTTTTATGACTTTTGGCTCTTCGACATACTCTTTTCTTGGCAACTCTGTCCAGGCTCTTTTCGATGCTGGCGACCATCTTCTTGAGGATGTGGTCACTCAGATTCAAAAGAGACACGATGTGACCTGTAGCTGTTGCCCACTGTTTGACAATTATGGCTAGACACCTATGTCGGAGATTGTTTTGAGATTGCAACATTTGCCTGCCACACCAGACGTTTACTTTCAGTAAATATTATCGAAACACAAACAGATCGGACGAACAAGAGGACACAGAGTCAGATTTAACAGCTGTTGTTCAAGCAGGTATATAGAAACCCGGCTACAAACGGGATCGTGTCACATAACTAGTGTATTTCGCGCATGTTGGATTCAGAGAGGATTCCGATGCAGTTACAATTGCCCCACATAAAGACGACCCTGTTTCATCACTTGTCACAGATCTACCACCTGGGGCAGTTTCACAATTTCTGCGTAAACATATGGCGCAATGTAACCTGGGATCGGTTTGAACCAGAGTCATTCGATTTATGTGAAGTTTGATGTTGATTTGCAGTCGCAACTGATGATTCGAGAGAAAGTATAGTTCATAAGTCACTCTAAAAGAAAGATGATTAAATGGACAGCAAATGAATTGAATGAGGTCAACTATATTGCAGCCGACTCACCCTGAGAGAGAGAGAGAGATCTTATTAAAAAAACATGCATTGCATTGGATATCGTTGCCTTTGGAGTCTCATCTGATTCCGATACACGGAGACAAAGTAAACATCAACCTTACAGTTAAACGTTTCGGTAGTTCACATCTTTCTTGGTATTACCTTCCACAGAAACCCAACTTCATATAAGGAATGTCCTACATCCGACAATTAAAATTAAACAAATGTTCAAACACACAGAGAAAAACAGCAAACTTGCTGACCACCTGGCCATTTTCTATTTTATTAAGTAAGTAAACCCAAATCAAGGACACTGTATCTCTTTGATGACATCTGGCATCTACTGGACAGTGGTCAATCTTGTCTGGTTCTTCCACTATAATCGTTTGTTCGTCTGCAACTGTCGCTAGCAGGTTTCACCACATAAACTCATGCGCCGCACCCCCACTCCCAGTGATGAAAAAGGAGATAGGATACCACCCTCACCTGATACGCAAAGGTCAGTTTAACCATGATATGCGCTATAACCTCAGTGAACACACCCTACAAGAGCGTGCAACTGCTGAATAAAACGGAACTCGTCACCATACAGTAATAGAAATTAATCCAGAGGACAGAACACAACGACCATGTTGTTGTTGAAAATGTTTCACAAGTAAATAAATCAACTTGAGCGTCCTATTTGTAAATACAAATATTTACAAATGTTTATTGTGCCCTGTCTAATGACGATAACAGACGTATTTCGAGTTAACTGTGAGAACATATCATTTCTCATGTTGTTTTGTCCAATTATTTGTTAATCTCCAGCGCTATTGAGCAGTTATTTAATAACTGTAAATAGCACTTTATAAGTGTGTAGATATTATTATTATTATCTACCTTACAAAAAAGCTCTAAGATATGCGATGTTACACTTATGTCATTTCAGTGTCATCACGATGTGAAGTGTCACTGGTGTCATTTTCGGTATCAGAGGTGTCATCGTCTTGAATCAATTCTTGTACCCAAGGTTTTAGACGATGAAGCCGACTGCATAGATCGCTTTGACTTGGGTTGTCAAATAATTTTAAAAAAGCCTGGGATTGAGGTCCATCTTGAAAGAAAGTCATAAATACAAGGTACGAGCAAAGCATCCTTGAACAGAATCAATTTGAGTCGCTCTAGTTTCTCATAAATGATTTCTAATGAGTATCCTCTATCCTGTTGAAAGTGTGTCCTTCTTCCGAGATGATTTTCACTATTTTCGAGAATTCTGTGATATAATTCGACAATGCCCTTTTCTTCTGAGGTTGCTTATTTAGAATTAGAAATGTTCTCTGTCCCTTTGAAACACTGATATCTCAAATGGCGATGGACAGAAAAGATTGGATACAATAAACACAGGAATGGAGATTCGAGCTTTCTTTTTCGTAGAATATTCACGCCTCCAGCCTCATACTCTGTGAAACCAGTCGAGCAGCTTTTAACCGATTCTTTACAGTCTTTGAACTCAAGCGGCGATTTGGCAGCCATTGATGCTTCAGGACTGTGCTGGATGCAAATAGCAAGCGTCTCACCAGCAGTATAAATGCCCTCTCTTCACGATGTGACGTCACAGGAGGACGTCCCGAACGTGGACGGTCCTTCACTTGATGAGTCTGGGCATGTTTTCTGAGTAGTCTGCTAATTACTGTATAATGGTAGCCTGTTTGCCTTGAAGGACATTCCTGTAGCATGGAGACCAAGCATTTGCAATCTTTGCGCTTCTGACAACCTCCTACGTGCCATTGTTCAAGGTAATAATAAACCATCGGACAACAACCCAATAAAATAGTGAAATTGTCATGCATGATCATACTGCATTTGGGAAAAAGCAAGGGTCTTCAGTTGCACCTGCGTAGCTTGTTGTGATGCTTGATTTTCATTAGCTTTTTGACAACATATTGCCAAAGCAATGTTGATAGATGTCAACTAATGCTACAGTCATTGTTTTTCATTAATACATGATCATAGGTATTTTATTTCGGGGGTGCTTAATTTTTCTCTCTATGTATAGATAAACTGTAAATCATACACTGTAAAAGTGTATGCCAAGTTAAATAGTGCCATATTCCCTTATTGCCGACAGATTTATTTTCCCACTTTCAAATAGCCAAAGGTTTACAAATATTTTCAAGATTCTGTCGGAAACTTTTTTTTTCTATTTAATGACATGGCAGTCCCAAATAAATGAGGCCATTCAAGAGGCTGTAAAACTGACAAACATACTGTACATTGTGTATTTTCTCGTGTATGCATATAATTTTATGTATATTTATCGTTCCATGAGTTTTTTTTGAAAAGTAAAGACCACATATCAAACTTTAAGAAGAATCCAGCTGACCAGGTTGTGGATAACATCATCCCATGCCCCACATTTTAACATTAAACGTCTTCTTGGAGTGAGTGAGCGACTCTGGATTAACGTGACTTTCGGTAATTTTTCAACCATATCATCACTGTGGTTCCCGGGGGCTCCCATCTCCAGGCAACACGACAGCGACCTGGGTGGGATTCGAACCCGGAACCTTTTGATTGCGAGTCCAGTGTGGTAACCACTGCGGCCATCTTCTTGGAAGTCTTTTCGATCTAGGGATTTGTTTTGACGTGGCTTTAAAACTCTTATCCCTTTCAGTTTTAGCATCTTGCCAAATCAGATATTTTTTCAACCTTTGGGGCCGAACTAACCACTGCACCATCCCGCAAACCTCTCCCAACTGGAACACCTTCCAGCATTTCCATAACCATGAAATACACTTGGACCTCAATGCATGGCTGCCATGTGAAGACTATTCCCAAACCAATCAAATCACGTCTTACAAACATATTGAGACGTTGAAAGTTTCAAAACTAAAAAATACAGTTCCCATGAAGTTTCTCATAAATTCCTATAAATTGTCTTAAATTGAATTAAATTAAATTGAATTAACCAATGTTTTTAAAGTAAATATTAATGGAATTGAGCTGTCGACTGCTGAAAGTAGTTTTCACCACTTGCAAGCATTTGCACTGAAACTGAGCCTAGTTTTTGTAATGGCATTGGCAGCGTAGCATGGGGGTACAAGTCCGCACAGGCTTGATGGAGTGACGTAATTGTTGTTTCAATAGACCCTCCTATTGCTTCAAAGCAACAACACTGGAATTGAAAAGTTGACAAGTAATTGATGATAAAAGTTTATTTCGTACGACAATGAAATGAACAAGATCTGCCAGTCAGCAGGGGTGCAATGTCAACGTTTGAAGGCAGGGGTGCAATGCCAATAAACGTCAACGTTCGTGCAAGGCTGACCACAAATCTTGAAGACATCTGTCCAGGTGCAATGCAGATGTCGAGATGATATGGTGCATTACCTTTCATACCAACCTTGTAACCGTCCACTCACATCTGGTACTCCAGCATGTTGCCTTCACTCCAGACATTTTGAAAGTTTGTATCTACTGAACCGGTCACGACACTCTTGTTCATATATCAAATTCACTGCAATGATTTTGCCAGTATTTTTGGAAACATCTGTCCGTAAATTGAAGCCATGTGTCCATTTAATGAAATGTCACTTATTTCTTCGCGTATGAGATTTTCATGGCGTTGCTTGGTGTTATTTTGAAACCTTGCAAAGCTTCCTTGGCAGCTCCTGCTTGGACGTCCGTCTCGAACTCAACAAACGCAATATCGTGACGACCAGGGACAAGTCGAACCTCTTTGAAACCAGGGAACCTGAAAAATGAAATCAATCTTAAAATTACTTGCTTCAATTCAACTTGCAGTAAAACATTTAAACTTTTTTTTGTCCAGAGATGTGTGCAGAATGGGCCAACAAACTCAACAGACAGATTTCCTGTCTTATTCATGGGAGTTTTAGCTGTAGTAGCATTCACTCAGCTTCTGTCATAGCTTGCACTCCTGTTGGGAACTAACAATGTTGCACCTCCCAATTATGAGGTCACAGTTTGAGTCAAGAGGTTTATAGAACAAAGTGAGATTAAATGAGGTGTTTATGGAAAAACACAAAAATCCTGAAAACTTCCATCCATCTTAACACCCTCTATTGAAAACAGCTGAGCTATAACAACATTATTAACAAGAGCCATTCGTAGATGGCATATCCCCCCGGCACTTACAACTGAGGTATTACCCAAAACTGTTCAAAGTTCAACTTGTCTCCACGGAAACGGAACAAATATAGATTTTAAAATTCTAAACTAGCAAAAGGCACCAGTTCACCACCTGATTTAACTGTGTACCAAGTTACGTGTAAATACCTCAAGCGGTTTTAGAGTTCTGGCCCGGAAACGAAGGCTACCCTAAAATTTTCAAAGTTCAACTTG
>JAUELE010252523.1:0-11609 GCA_031471655.1 Diodora aspera | reverse complement strand
GACACTTTGTACGAGGTAGGGACGAGCCCGTGAAGGTCTGGAAGCATTTCCAAGGCCAGCCGATCACCCATCCACCTACTCTCCGGGTTCGACGCTGCTTTACTTCACAAGCTCGTGGCTTGCTGGAGACCAAATCACCTCATGCTTGGTTTCTTTTATTTCTGGATTCAGGTTTCGCAGAAGCCATTGTTTTACTTTGTGATGAGATAGCAAATGCTCTCTTCCGGTAGTACAAGTATGCATTAACTAAACGTATTTTTATTCCGTTGCAATTGCTCGATGTGAGCTGAGATTACACCTGAATATTTAAATTGCCCGCTGATTAAGATATGACAGCTTACCAACAATTCAACAAGACCGCGTTATTGTTGAAACCCCAAAGTGACGATTCTTTTCATTTTTTATTACAAGATCATGGAAAAATGATGTTCGTCGCTCAAGAAGCTAAATAAAAAGTATCGTAAATGACGTTTTCGATTTAACAGAATGTTTGAACTTTTTGATCGAGCGTTGAAAATCGCGGAAGTGTCATTCAACACCGAGGAACATGAAGTAATTAAGGTTCGAAGAAATGTGCAATCTACTGATGAAAACAGGAACGTACTTGTTCTATCGCTGGTGCCGAGTCGAGAAGGGTAATTGAGAAAACATAAAGTTTCCACTCACTGCGATATTGACTAATGCAGCGGAAATCTATTGGATGAAAATATAACCGAAAAAATGACTTGGCGTCACGTCTATGGCTAAAAGTGTTAGACAGCTGTTCCAGAAAGCCAGTGTATTGATTATGGTGTTAAATGTAAACTGGATGAAAGAAATGTTTAAATGTATTTGAGATTATTATTTTTGCATGTTTATTATCAATTAGCTCTTGAAATATAGAGATACCTAAGGAGCAACCATTTGATTTGTTGTTTTACTGCTTTTGGGGAGGGGGGCTGAACGATAAATAGTCTGCATACACTTTTGGAGAGAATAAATAGATTGCATAAGTCAAAAGTAAAATCAAATAGATTTGAGATATATGCATTTTTCAGTCTATAATTATGAACTTTATCATGAAGGGTGCAAACATCCCAATTAACCTTAATCTCCCTCTTTTGACTCTATTTTATATTCCTGTAATTGCATTAAAAAGCAAACGTACCGTACCCCTGAATAAAAACAAATATTGGAAAAATTAATAGTTCTGCCGGCAATTATTAAAGACAAAATAGATTGTCCCATGAATGCCATGAGACAAAAAATAATTTACAAGAAACCCCCCCCCCCCACCACACCTCCTTCAAAATCAAATCCTCGCTACCTTAAAGTTGGATACTTGGTCAAACTAAAAAACATTTTTGAACTATAAATATACATAAAATGATGTACGTACCACGAATAATACACAAAAGACATAGCTTTGTCGTTTTTACAGCTTCGTGAATAGACATATTCATTTTGCATTCGGATCATATTCGGAAATCGACGGGAAAACATTCTTCGGTAAAAACGCTGAGAAATGTTTGGAAGGAGGCTGGCTATTTGAAAGTAGAAAATATATCTGTTTGCATCTGGCGTGACTAAATGAATACATCGTTATTTAGTTAGGCATACACTTTTAGAATGCGTGATCTACACTTCGTTTTATGTATTTCACACAGATAGCACCAGACCTATTTTAGCTTTCCGGAACACGTATCCAACTTTAAATATATTATTAAATGCTTATAATATTTGTGCCTATCACATTGTTCAGCTCGGTGAGTCACGGATATCTGCGAACAAAACCTTTGTTTCCAGACCTCAACAGAAGATAAAACTAACCCAATAACAACTCCCATATGAACTGACCCCGCAAACGTCATCTCGGAATTTGACAGTACTATGTTCAAAAAAACAACTTTGGTTAACTCTAAAGACGTTAATTTCTCATCATTCTTTATCAGGTTTTATCGGTCTTATCGCTCTTGGTTGTGCCAAAGTAATGTGTATTGTCATTTTCTTAAAGTGGTTTCTTGTACAAAGATGTAGTGTGCATCTTGTTTAGTAGGCCTGGTTTGTGCTCAGGCAATTCAGATGGTAATGTCGGGTTCCCTGTACATTCCAAATCGTACATGCACTGTTTAGGCCAACAATACTGTTTATCGTCGCATTGCATCCAACAGTCATTAGGTTATTGTAATCTGTTAAGTTGTAATACTGGATGAGCCATCGCTGGTCATCTTGGTCTGTGTGGGATGCTTTCATCTCTTTCATTAGTTTTAACCTATGCCTCAAGAATTATTACTGTGCTACAGGGCTATACAAGGGTCAATCCACTCTACCATCTTGTTGAAATACAACAGCATGCACAAAGTTATGTTTCTGGATTGCAATAGCATGCTTGACAGTTTCATCTTGTTTATCTAACAATTGAAGATATAGTTAAACCTACCTTCGACTGTATACTAAAGTTACTCTGGAGTCAGAATCGAACAGTGTCTTCATTTTCTCACAAACAACATCGTCACCGCTCTTTCTGTCTACAACAACTTCTGTCAGGAGATTAAATCTGCAATAAACATAATCAAGTTTATAAACCATATATAGTATTGTTAAAGTTGCAGAAAACATTGCCAGTAATAACTTTGATAGTTTAGACACGCTAAACATCTCATCTGTTTTAAATCATTCTGCCACAGTCTTACAAGACCCAACTCATGTTTTATACCCGTGTTATCAACTTTTACTATCTGGACGAAGATGTCTTTTACCAAATGTGAAGTCAAAAAGATGTAAATACTCTTTTATACCAGTTAGCATATCCTTTTTAAACAAGTCTTAAGTATTATTAATTTCAATGTTGCTAGATGCTTGTCTTATATTGCCGTCTACTGTCCTTTTTATGTCACTGTTGTTGCTCATGTCTTTATTCTCTGATGTACACAAAATTCTCTATCGGGCAATAAAGCATTATCTTATGAAGCATTATCTTAGTAAGGAGGTGTGGAATTGTGTAGCGAATTCAACATAAATAACGTTGAAGCATAGGAGAACGAATTCTCATCCTCAAATAATGTCATAAATTGCCAGGGTAACACGCTCATTTGATTACATTCTATACCCAGGGTAAGACACTGTCCTCTTGCCTATTTTAAGAAAGGACGTTGCCATCTTACCTGCTTTAAGAAAAGACACGGTCATCTTACCTGCTTTAAGAAAAGACATTGTCATCTTACCTGCTTTAAGAAAAGACATTGTCATCTTAGCTGCTTTAAGAAAAGACATTGTCATCTTACCTGCTTTAAGAAAAGACATTGTCATCTTACCTGCTTTAAGAAAAGACACTGTCAGCTTACCTGCTTTAAGAAAAGACATTGTCAGCTTACCTGCTTTAAGAAAACACATTGTCAGCTAACCTGCTTTAAGCAAAGACATTGTCAGCTTATCTGCTTTCAGCAAGACAGTGTTATCGTATATAATATGTACTTTCATTAAGATGTTGTCATCTTACCTGCTTTCAGTAAGACCTTATCGCCTTACCTAAGATCAGTAATACCATATCACCTTACCTGAGATCAGCAAGACATTATCATCGTACCTGCTTTCAGTAAGACATTGTCATCTTACCTCAGTTTAGCAAAACCTTATCATCTTACCTGAGATCAGCAAGACATTGCCATCTTACGTCAGTTTAGCAAAACCTTATCATCTAACCTCAGATCAGCAAGACATTGCCATCTTACCTCAGTTTAGCAAAACCTTATCAGCTTACCTCAGGTCTGCAAGACATTGTCATCTTACCTCAGGTTAGCAAAACCTTATCATCTTACATCAGATCAGCAAGACAGTGTCATCTTACCTCAGTTTAGCAAAACCTTATCATCTTACCTCAGATCAGCAAGACACTGTCATCTTACCTCAGATCAGCAAGACATTGTCATCTTACCTCAGTTTAGCAAAAACCTTATCATCTTACCTCAGATCAGCAAGACATTGTCATCTTACCTCAGATCAGCAAGACATTGTCATCTTACCTCAGATCAGCAAGACATTGTCATCTTACCTGAGATAAACAAGACCTTATCATTTTACCTTAGATCAAAAAGACATTGTCATCTTACCTGAGATAAAGAAGACCATATAATCTTACCTCAGATCAACAAGACATTGTCATCTTACCTGAGATCAACAAGGCCTTATCATCTTACCTGAGATCAGCAAGACATTTTCATTTTACATGCTTTCCGTAAGTCATTGTCATCTTACCTGCTTTCAGTAAGACATTGCCATCTTATCGGCTTTCAGTAAGACATTGTCATCTTACCTGACATCTGCAATACATTATCATGTTACCTGCTTTTAGTAAGATATTCTCATCTTACCTGCTTTCAGTAAGACATTGTCATCTTCCCTGCTTTCAGTAAGACATTGTCATCTTCCCTGCTTTCAGTAAGACATTTCACCTTCCCTGCCTTCAGAAAGGCATTGTCCTCTTACCTGCTTTCAGTAAGGTATTATCATCTGACCTGCTTTCAGTAAGATATTATCATCTGACCTGCTTTCAGTAAAATATTCTCATCTTACCTTCTTTCAGTAAGACGTCATCTTACCTGCTTTCAGAAAGACATTTAACTGCACTTTGAGAAATGTCATACCTGACTTTGTCTGGGTTGGGTCTGCCCGACTTTTTGAGGGATTTAGTGACAACGTCTTTAAGAGATTTAATAAAGATGTCGTGGCCAGACACGGTGGTGGCCACTACAGAGAAATGGGTCCAGTTGAAGCGCTCCAGCAGTGTCACCATGGCATCAACTTGATGTTGTATCGTGGGAGATATCACCAACACACGAGAGTCATCGTCTGGCTGAAGTAACAAAGGTTATAACAATAAGTTGGGAAGAAGTACCAAACGTAGTAAATATATTTTGATAGCAGTAAGAGGGTTTCAACCGAAATGCATGTGTTACAAAAGCAGTGAATATGTTTCAAAAGCAATAATTATGTTTCAAAAGCGACGCTCGTGTTTTAAAAGCAGTTCAAAATGTTTCCTACGTGTTTAAAAACAGTGAATATGTTCCAAAGCAGCAAATGTGCTTTAAAAGCACATGCTATGTTTCAAACGCAGCGAACAATTTTCGAAATATGCGCTTGTGTTTCAAAAGTACAGATTATGTTCGAAGAGCAGGTCTTATTTGTCACAAACAGTGAATATGTTTCAAAACGGAGAACGGCGTATGTTACAAAAGTAGTTATGTTTTGATAACAGTAGAGATTCCAGAAGTGAATATATTTCGAAAGCATAGAACATGATTATGTTTCAAACCAGTGAATATGTTTCAAAGTCAGCAGCTACTTCGGTAACACCGGCTGTATTTCAGAGGCAGTGAATGTGTTTCAAAAGCATTGGGGTTTTTTTAAAGCGGGATAACTCGTTAAAAGTTATGTTTCTAAAGACTGAATATATTCGAAAACAGTGCATGCGTTTCATACACTGGTTGTCGTAATTTGCAATGGTCAATCGAGATAAAAAAAAAATGATAATATGATGATGATAATAATAATACGATTAATTTATTGTTCAATTCACAAATTCTGTTTTTCATCTAACAGGTGTAGTGCCACAGCGCAGATGCGACGAACCCCATGTTCAGCTGGACCGAAATAGAAGTAATGAGGTCACTTATATCACGCCTACCCCCAAGCAAACAATTGCAAGGGGCATGCTTAAAGCATGGTCATTGACACAATGCAAGATCAACAACATTTCGCAGCTTCCAAGGGAGTACATGTATACAACTAAGACTGCCTGTTAAGCTCTAGAAGAACTTTCACAATTAACATCACTTTCCGACCAGGTACCCAATTTCATTTTGGATGGAAGAGAAAGCTTACGAGCACAGCCATTTGCCCCAGGTAACAACATTGACATTGCCAGTGTCTTGGTATGAGAAAGTTCGACGCCTTGAATTTGTGAATGCTTTGCATCTAAGTATGTCAACTTTGCTATTATATAGAAAGAGATACCACTGTATTCGTGTCTAAACTATCAGACACGAACAACTGCTATCCTTCATACTTCTCACCATTCGTAAACTATCAGTTGACCTAGATCACTTGTACTCTGACTTGTGACTGTATGACACATAAGCAACTCGAATGTCTGACCTACTTGTCAGTTAATACCTTCGGCTTAGAGGAACCAAATCTAATTTACCGACTTGTACATGTCAAAATATCAGTGACCCCGAGTTTCTCCAACAAGTGCTAATCAAATGATATCTGCTCCACCATTATTCGCTGTATTAATATACGTTCAAATGCTTTCATCCATCAAACCACAACTCAGAATTGTTTGCCTTAATAACTCCTGGAATAAAGCACAAATTGCAAAATAGTCCGGTCAACACATCATTTAGTTGTCGCACTGCTTTTACTTTTTTTGTATTAAATTCTAAAGGTTTTAAACTTGTTTTAACTTTCTGAAGCTGCCAGCGCACGACAGCCCCACACAATAAACCCAGTGGTAAAACAACAAGATGTGCCTTTATAATTATTATACATCAGTTCTGGTACCGCTTGGTTCTTGGCAAACATTTAACCTTTAAGGACTTCACAAAATACGGAAGTACTTGAAAGTCATTGCTATGCCGTCATTGGAATTAGAACGTCCACTTGTCTCCTTGTGTCATTAGAACGCAGGCTGGAACCCCCCAGAACAGCCCCTTCGAGACAACAGGTTAAAGAAATAATTTAGTCTTAAGTCAGTATTACCATTCTATTGAGAATCCTCACATGAAGCAAGTGTCCATACAGAGCTGGAATGGTGCGTCAACGTGTAGGAAATTACAAATAAATGTAAAATAAATTACAAATAAATATCATTTTCAATGAAATGTGATCCCAAATGAAACAAATGATGTTCTAAATAAAATTGATAACAAATTTCTCACACATGAGCTTGAATCTCTGATTAGACCCAAAAATATCATTCGATGTTCTTGAATTTTCTCATTTCATTGCATATCCATATTATAATATAATATGGATATGCAATGAAATGAGAAAATATTATGCTACGATGAAGCCACATTCTCCAAGAATCGGAACAGATATAAAGAATATTCTTTTTAAATTAGAAACATAATTGTGATCATTGTAGCGCACTGAGCAATCATTCGTGTTTGGAGAACTGCGCTATATAAGAAGACTTACTATTATTATTATTAATAATATGGATATGTGATGAGAAAAAATCAAGAAAAATGATTTTTATTTTGGGGGTTTAATCAAGGATTCGAACCCCTGTGTATTTCTCAAGTGCAAAACTGTCCCTCATTGTGTAGTACTTATACAATTTGCGCCAAAAAATAAGGTCTGTCACAAAATATTAAATATGTCACTTATGATGTCCATAGAATAAACTTAGCTTTCAAATCATGTGATATCTCTTGGCAGACTGGTCCCTATACAAAACTTTGAGAGAATAGCAAATTCATTTCTGACCATATAACAAAAATACTGGCGGTGCGGTGTGGTGGGTCTCCCTAGTTAAGTTCAACTCAAAGATCCGGCGTTGAGGTTAGTTAGGTTTGGAAGCGAAATATTTATTGTTTTAGTACGAAGAGGTGCAATGGGAACACGTCTAGACATTTGACGCACTGACAACTAGTTCGAAAACTAGTTTCCAACAACTGAAATATGCGTCATCACATACATTCCACTCCTTTTAACTGAAAAACAGCTGTCATGCTGTCGTATAAATCATCTGGAACGTTTCAAGTTGATTCTGAATTACAATCATTCCTTCAAACAAAAAGTCAAATTCGTTTTCAATTGATTCTTTGTCTTGAATAACAACGTTGGAGATTTCAAGATGGATTGGAAATTCAGTGATGAACTGACATATTATGTTGGGTATGGTTACCTGATGAAAAAGTTTAATTTGAAATTGTACTCGTGACGTTGTGCAAATTTATGTTTGACAGATGTCAAGAAACATTATATGCTCTTCCAAAAAGTAGGGGAACTTGGAATTTCAAGGTCAATAACAAACTAATGATAATAACAATTGGTCCCAAACTAATTGTATCTTACAAAAAAGGAATTGAGTAAATAATTCATCCGGGATGTCATTACCTAACCCGTTTCTCTTGCTGTTATGGTCCGTGAAAGAAGGAATGGGTAAGAAACAGAAATTGACATTTTTACGTCAATAGTGCGTGATGCTCCCGGTATTGAGCAAACACTGATTGATTCGTTGAAGCATCGTGCATATGAGTCTACCTATGGTAATTCGATGCAGTCTGTCTCATTCTTCCACAAACGCCTGGACAAGTTCATCTAGCGTGGCTGTTGACCTTTTACGTTAACGCACACATCGGCCCAAGATGTCCCAGGCATTTTCCATGGGGGAAATGCCAGGGCTCATTGCTGGCCAGGGCATCCTATGGATATTGTGCCGTTGAAGGTAGTTATGTTATTTACCTTGAAATGCTAAGTTCCCCTACTTTTTTTTTAAAGAATATATATCATTTGGTTAGCATGACGTCTGTCTTTAAATACAACAAATCTAGAGTATTTACAGATAAGGTTTCAATATCGAGCACTTAATTGGCGCCCAGACGGTTGGCTATCCATGCAATATCGGTTTGTTCAGTAACCACTGGTGTCCCTCTCTAGTGTATAAAACTGCACGTTATTCGTATAAACTGTTATTAAATCAATTTAGGAATTTAAGATTGCTTCATCATGTCTGTAGCATCCTCTTTAGACTATGTGTACTTGCATTGTAAGAGGACCGCTGATAGCAGTTCTCTCCATAAGTTGTCTGGCAGTCACAATGAACCCTAATTCTTAACCTTCTACGCAAACATGGCTCATTTCGGATCTTCGCTGCACTGATTGTGTACTGACGTCCAAAAGAATCGATACAAAGAAATCAACTCAGGTGCATGCATCTTTGTGTCATTGTTCCTCAAAATGGTTCCTGCTGTCCAAGGAATGGTCTTTAGTTCACGTTATGCTGAACCAATAAATATATCTTGCACGTCCAATCTTTATTTATTTCTCGTCACTCGATTCTCGCAGTTTCTGTATCGTTATTTTGGACATAAGCATAGATAAATATCTAGAACGTAGACATTTGTAGCCAACGTTAATAAAAACGATAAGAGCAACATTTGATGTAACTAGGGAACTGGTGAACTACATGTCCCCATAATTTTTAACCGTATATCCAACCTTAACTTTTTTACGAAACAACACTTAGCCCTAGATGGTATATTCGGTATCCGACTGAAATTATAGAATAGTCTGTCATGTTACCAAACCACAATCCTTCGTAACTGTGCAAACTATGTAGTGCAAGCTCTTGGAATTAGACAGACTAAGATGCGCAACATTTCAAATGCCTAGATGTCATAATTGTTATTATATTATTATGTACTGTCTTATATGCTGTACATGGGTCAATGGCCTTTGTACGGAAATACATTTTTGATTTGGTTTTGACTATGAAACGATATTATTGTTTAATTCTTCATGGTGTGTAGCTCATGAATGAGTGTTTGTGTTTAAAAGAAAATTACTATTCAGATCTGTCCCTCACAAGGCAGTCTTAAAGAAGAGCGTTGGTATTACAATGAGGCTCTGATGGATGATGACAAGGGTCATTGATCTGAGACATTTCAGAAGTCATTCACTTGTCTGATTCCAGGTGTCATCGATAAAGTAACAGCCTGGCCCCTGCGCAAGTATCAATCAGCTAAAGTGTGGTCCAATAGATCTCTCAAAGAGCGTATTGTCTAGACACGCTCGTTCCACCATGTAGTGGTGGTGCCAATATCACTGAAAGGCTGGTGTCATCACAGAGCTGATTTGTTTGTTGTTTAATTTCTGCACAACATGCACCGTTGTAACTTCAAAAAGGTTCAGATGCTTCAAAGACCTGTTCATAACGTTCTGATTACATAAAACATACAAGTTATGTTTGCGTTGCAAACAAAAAGCATGTATGTTCATTTTAATTATTATTCCCACCCTATATAGATTTATATATTGTAATAATATACTGCTCACACAAAGTAGGGGATATTTGATAATGATAACAAA
Organism: Diodora aspera; assembly: GCA_031471655.1. Lineage (NCBI taxonomy): Eukaryota > Metazoa > Mollusca > Gastropoda > Lepetellida > Fissurellidae > Diodora > Diodora aspera. Next base: position 1,532 of record JAUELE010252523.1, on the reverse strand, counting down.
TATAATCGAAGTGGTTATACTATCAAGACTTATTCACATAATTACAAGTGAAGAGAGGTGTAATCGTGTACACTGATCAGGTTAAGGTCAGAGAAGTCCGAGTTTGAGTCTTTCAGAAGATGATGGGGTCGAATCACTAAATTCACATCATCTCAATAACGGGTTGGACAACCTCGAACTGCGATGCGTTAGGACGTCCTACCCTGCACTCTTCCAGTTGTTCGGTGACGCCAGGAAAGACCTGCGGATTACTGACTAAGAAACGCACATCTCTCGTGTGACATGAACCTGTGTTCACCCAGCCTGAAGCATTTCAATCCCCCGAAGTCGCTCTTCAACATTCATTCAACGAACGGTTTCTGGTCACGAATGACAGTGTTACAGTCTTTGGTGCTTTTATGCTTCACAATAGCATGAAAACACGTTCTATGGGTGCTCCACACCTTACATAACAAGTGTTAAAAGTAACATGCGTCCCCTGATGTGTTGGGGTGCACACTCTGTTCACGTACTGAGGCTTTTTGGCGCCAAATTGTGTGTGTATGATCTAAACATGTTTTTCTGCTGATTCATATACTGTTTTGTCATATTCCGGACATCAAACCAAACTGTAGTGAAATACATTTCAATATCCCCTACTTTGTGTGAGGAGTGTATATACTATACTTTTGCCATCCTGACGAGAGCGATTTACCACTCTCCTAACATGTTTTAATCCTAAGCCCTGTAATTATATACTTATATGAAATGTATCGCAATATATGCGTTCGTATTAACCTCAAATTCCAACTTTAAACAATCTTATAATTAATTAACTGATTCGCATCTGTTAAGAAATGTAACAGTGTAGAGATTTCTGTAGATCTGGAAAATCCTTGTTAGATCATATGACATTGACTTCAGATTCCCTTTATGGCGAATTCTCTTTCCACCTCCTCAAGTATCCATAATTGTTTAATTAATTATACTCTGCAAGTATACATGTAGTTTGCAGGCACATGTCAAAATATCACCTCAACTGAATATGATTGGTGTCGAACTGATATTTTACGGGCGCATCGAATTGGATCAAGGGGAGACAACCCTCGGTCTCGCATTGCTAAGTTCGGTTGAACTGAGGATAAAATTTTAGTTTTGAAAAAGAGGGCTAAATTCCAGACAACATCCATTGTCGTAGCAAACGATTTGACGAAACATCAGCGACAAACAGTACAAGAAGAATAAAGATGAAGATTGAATTGCCTTTTATAAAGGTGGACGTTTAATCACGAAACCTAAACCTCCTACTCCACAGAAACACGTCGTGAGCATGAGCAGAGATACGGGCATCCACCTGAACAAGACCAGAACTGTAAAAAGCCAAACGTTCTCTCTCACCGACGCTCCCAGCCAAACGTACCCGGTGTTCAATTTTGGCGCCTCTACCTCTACACGGGTAGCTGAAGATGGAGCAACATTGGAGATTGGACATTCGAATCTCCAATATCAAAACACCATGTAGATTGGACATTCGAATCTCCAACATCAAAACA
>JAUELE010252512.1:0-10781 GCA_031471655.1 Diodora aspera | reverse complement strand
AATAAAATATCACTATCTCTCGCCCCCCCCCCTCTTTCTGCTACTGATGACCTCATTTTAAGGCAACCACAAAATATTACATCTTTTATCTTTTTCCTTGAGTCTTTCGTTTATACAAGAATAATTTTAATTGAAAACGGCACACCCTCTATAAGTACGAAAGTTGTGGACGGTGGTTCAAGAGAAAGCAAACATTTAGACACAAATATTCTGCTCCGTATCGCCAGGCGCAGATGTGTTGAACAAATTGATGGGGTTGTCCTTGTCGGTAAATATAACATTCTTCATTCCAAGGGCTTTCATCAATCGGAGCTGAAAGTAACAGGATGTTTTATTATACTTGAGTTTTTGTTGGATCTGAATACAAGGGATGTGTTTTGATGAATGTTTTCACGGTTCTTGAGGCTCCAAAAAAGATTGTGCCATGTTGGATTGAACTATTATCTTACAAATGGTTAAGTACCCTAATGAATGAAAGTTTCTGTAAGGCGGGTTTAAATTTATAACTAGATTCCCTGTTTAGTCACCTCGCTACAACAGGACCCTGTGGGGTTTCCGTGGGTGTCGCTCCAAGACCAGAAAGAATAGTAAACCAGTATCCTCATGCTTGATGCAAGAGCCGTCTAAAATGAGGATCTTTTGCTTTCTCTTTCTTGCTATTGATCCTGTGTTGTCCCTTTTAAATGATGTGCCTCTTGCACATCACATTGCGCTATGGCTGAAATATTGCCCCCTGCAATGTAAAACTTCACTCACCCTCTCACTACAACAGTCAAGTCTCGGCTAGACGTTCCGGCCACTGGCACTTGCCAGCACATCACTGCTGGCAACCAATCAAGTGGATCCCACAAAACCAACAATTTTGGCGTGCATAGTTGCTTCAGCTGCTTTAGCCGGTTGAGTACAAGAGGAAAGTTTGTATAACCAGTGGGGAACTGGATGATTTTGATGCAGTGAAACCTGTGAGCTACGACTGGTACTGATGAACCAATGCCGATGCCACAAATTTGCAATGTACCATACGAGTGAGTGAGTGATTTTAGGTTTTACAAGGTATTCGGCAATCTTTCAGCCACATCACCATGGTCTCACCAACATAACATCGGTGTAGGAGCTCCTGTCTCTCTGGGCTAAAAGGGAGGTGCCCGGGCGAGGCTCGAACCACAACCCACAGATTCACAGACAAGACTGACAGATTCCTGGGCTGACACTGCACCATCCCGTGCCCCCACTGCATGTAGAAATACTAACCACTGCAGTGAAACATGCTGAGCCCGCTATGACAAGGATCGAACCCATGACTCTTACATCAGAAGGCCAGCACTCAACTGACTGAGCTACTGTAAGATACAATTCTTTCAAAAGCTTCACCCCACCTGAGGATATCAATGTCCTTGTAGCCTCCCTTCACGTGGTAGTCACCAATACACCTGGTGTTGTCCGAGTTGCCGATCTTCCGAAGCTGCTTCAATCTCTCTACATCCAAGCCCAGCGTTAACAGACGTCGCTGCTCACTTTCGTTGTTCAGAGTATGGTCGTGGGTCAGCTGAGTAACGCGGTTACGATTTTCCTCCTTCACAACCAAAAGAGCTCGAGAATCCCCTAGAAAACAAAGACACATAGTAACAACAATTGCTTGCATGCAGTCATATTTTTTAATCTAAAACTAATTGTCAGTCTTCAAGATTACTTTGTGAATAACATAACAAGGATGTAGAGAATAGCTAGAAGCCGTCAAAATTCACTGGCCGTTGAGCTGACATTTCTGGCTGTAAAATCAGCAAATACCATGCCTTACCCTTCACAATCCAAATTCTCTTTTTAATTTGACCGCCTGACATCTTAAAAAGACTGGCTGTTTTCTGTTTAACTACATCCCTGCATTACTGTCCACAGTTTTGATGCATATCTAAATTGTATTTGTTTTCAAGAAAATCTTTCAAAAAATTAATTCTTTCTGTTGTATCGACAGTCACAGTGTTAGCTTAGGTAGATGCATTGGTGTACAAATCCCATCCCGTGATTCGGGCAAAAATGCTCAATATTAGGGCAATAACAGCAGAGTGAAACCTTTTTTTTTGCACTTTTCCATTGTGCCAGGGAGTCATTTTTTGGGCAAGAAGGTTACTGCCCCAATCTCCCAGGTTGCCCATACATCTATGAGTTGCCCATACATCTATGAGTTGCCCATACATCTATGAGTAGGTGACATATGAAATGAAAACAGATCAAATATGCAAGAATGTTATAGCACTCAACAGTTAGACACTTACCAACATTTGCCACATACAACTTGTTGTTTAGTATGAGTACAACAGTAGCAGTTGTCCCCCCTGATATCTCCAGATCCAGTTGCTGAAGTTTGGTCACGATCTCTGGGTACTGTGTGAAGGCATCATACTGACTGATACCCTGCAAATACACACGACTGTGCACGTCTCATCACGTGATTCTGATATTTCGCTGCTCTGACATCACTATCTGTTAAATGACTTGAATCTCAGCAGCTACACCACCCACTCAACTCAATGACATGACCTCATAAACATTGATCGGATTCAAGCAAACATCCACCAAGCACACATATTCACTGCCTACTGACACTTCAAGCCAATTTACTAATAAATCACAAGCGATTTAATAGTCACATTTAATCACATGAAAAAAAATTCATCACATTTATTACTAATACACAGGTTCAACATCCTAACATCTGACAAGAATAAAGAAAAAGTTTGCAAACTGCTCAATTTTAAGTGAAAGGTGATTTATATGTTTTTATTTATTATTTTTTTTGTTGCTTTTCACAGGGAGCCTCAAAGTGCCTGTAAACCAGTGCCCCAAAATCTTGTATCCGCCCCTTTTAATTAAATTATATATAATCTTTATTTTGATATAAGATTATATATTGCACGAAATGAACTAAAGTGGTAACATTTACTTTTGCAGTTCTTACTTTAACAGGCTACTTACTTATCCTGGAAAACTTTTACATTATTTTAAATCATATCCATGTATTTCAAGCTTAATTTGGTCATCTGATTGGCGTCTTATAGGCAAACAGCAATCTTGCTCCGTAAATGGCAAGTGAATAAATGTTTCGTCCACTGACTAAAACAAGGAAACTATATACTTACATCAGGAAGTTGCAACTGACAATTTGTCCTCTCAGCCAACAAGTCATCAATTGTTTCAAAGTATCCTTTTTCTACTGAATGAAAGGCCTGAAAAAGATTCAGAGACATCCATTACATTTTCAACAGTAATCACCGAACTTAAGTTGGTTGGTTGTTGGATTCTGTTTACAGTAGGACTCGGCAATCTTTCAGCCATATGCCTCTTTTTGCCAGTCAATTGCAGGAGGAAAGCCTGCATCAGGGAACTGGAATTATTTTGATGCAGTGAAACCTGCAAGCTACGACTGACGAAGCCATGGTAGTACCACATACTGATTGCAGCAGATGGCGGGGTGGTGGGGGGGCATGCTCTCCTAGATAATTTTACATGATTTTTGGCAATCTTTCAAGTACATCACCACAATCACAACAACATCACGTAGGTATCAGGGCTGAAAAAGAGGTGCCTTGGTGGGACTCAACCCACAACTATCAAGGCTGACAGATTGCTGGGCTGTTGTGCTAACCACTGCGCCATCCCGTGCTGACAGATTGCTGGGCTGTTGTGCTAACCACTGCGCCATCCCGTGCTCCTGGACATTTTTGAAAAAGCAACACGCCAAATGGTGCAATCTCAGCTCATTTCACGAGTTTTAATAAGATGTTGGGGGTTAATTTGGTGCTAACATTACAAAACAAATTTAAACAGCAAGCTAAGAGAGGGGGGAGGGGGCTCCAGTGCCTCTTCTCTCCTTAAAAAAAATCCAGGTCTGGTTTACGGTTCATTCTGCATGAACACAAGAAAGGAATATAAGAAATACATAATTACCTGTCGTAGAACTTCTAGGATAGCATGATCTGTTGTCTTTCCACTCAGTTGTCCAAATAGAAGCTCTGCAGGCATACGCTGAGCAGCAAAATTAGCAGCTTTGATTCCATTGTGGCCATCAAAAACTCCATATAAAAAACATCCCTCGTAGGGCCTGTTGGCGCAACAAGACCGGTATTAAAATCTTCATTCTTTAAAACTTTCAGTTTTATCTGCATAACTAGCATGAGTTTAAACTGGAGGTCGATGGGGGCAGTTGCATAACTGGACATTTATTACTTGCCGACAGACAACTATGAAACGATCTTTTACTAGCCCGACAATCAAATCGTATTTGCCCCGGGTGTCGGGCAATGGTATTTTTCAGCCCCTGAACATACACATTGTTTACTTGTTCGTTTATGACATTTCCAATGTCTTGGTGCAGAAAAAATATGTGATTTGACAGTTTTGAATCGGCCTGCTACCGGCCAGCTTCAATTTTACTGGTACAAAGATATTATTTTCGGTCTAAGACCGAGAATTTTTGGTAAATGGAAACACTGTCTGAATCAAACAAACCTGAAATGAAAACTTTTATCCTCAAACTCATGCTCTTCTCGCCTATGTCCATCATCCCTGTAGATCTGGTTTGTTGAGAATCCAACTCCTGATAGGTAGCACACTGGGAGATCATCTGTCCAGCTTAAAGCATGCCCCTAGAAGAGTAACAGTCTCATGAGAACTAAAACCAGCTGGTAACTTTTGATCCGTGACAATCCAGGACAGACACACTATGTATGTGGATAACCAAACACACTGTGTGTGGATAATCAGTGACCATGAAACATGATAATTATGTGACAAAAAAATGTGAACATTATTATTACATGAGCGAGTGATTTGGGGTTTTAAGTGGTTTTTTTCGGCAATCTTTCAGCCATATTGCCATGGTCTCACCAACATCACATCGGTGTCCTGGCTCGGGTTACTGACATTCCGTACCCAAGCGGTTAGTACTACTGCAAATCTGACGTTTCGTACACAATTTAACGAACGTTTCCTAACAGTGTTTCAAACCTAGTAGGATACGTTAATTGTTGTTTAAGGAAAGTATCATTGTGGTAACCTAAGCCTGTTTACTCACTAGGTTTTTGTTGTTTTAAGGAAAGTATCATTGTGCCAGTGACATTGGATTAAGCTAATCGTCACAAACTTTTCATCAATCTTGTCTCAACATGAGGGATTAGGAAATCAAAACAGTACTTACCTGTATTGAGTTTAATTTTATTAAATACAAATATAACTGTAAGACGGACAGGAAATATATACGAAACGCTCTTTATTTGGATACGAAACGTCTGATTTAGATGCAAACCGTCTTTGGTACGAAGCGCTTGGGTACCAAACGTCGTGCACCCTCGGGGCTTCTGACGTCTCTCCGGGCTGGAGGAGATGTGCTCGGGTGGGACTCGAACCACAACCGCCAAGCTGGCAGATTGCTGTGCTTACGTGATAACCACTGCGCCATTCCACACCCTATTATTACAGACGGGGCCAAATATTCCTTGCCGAATATGTCCGATGTCTAATCTTCTCGAGGCCGAATCTTCCCGGTCTCTCAGCTGACTGTTGACATTCTTGTTGTAACAAAATGCACCTTGCCATGCAATATTTACGCTACAGCAAAATATTACCTGCATGCCTATTCTGGGCGGATGCACAACAGATCCATTTGTGAGTCTAACGTCGCTCATGGCGCCGTTAATTAGATAGCATCACCAAATCAATTCTGGAATTTCCAAATTCTTGCATTTGTAGGAAGTGTTTAACCGGAAGTGGACACTGAGGTGGTTAATCTTAAAACTGTAACTGTGTGGTTAAATACGGATTTCATAAATGATAATGGTATCGCACGAAGCGGTTATCCATAGGCTATATCATGGAACATGTTGTCATAGTTATCATCTACAAACAGCATTAAAATCAAAGAGCTGAGATATACTGATATATTCGTAAAATCTATATTCGTCTTCGTGGGTTCTTAATCGTCAATTTTGCATGACCCAATTTCGTCTGCTCACTTCCTGTTTACATTGCTAAGGGCACGTGATTTTGCTGTTTAAAAAAAAGATCGAGCGAAGTAGAGGTAAACTGCAAGGTCACTTCATGTTACCCTTTTCTTTACAAAAGCCATTTCCTGTCAAGACAAAGCCGTAAAGAGTATAATTAGAAATTCCACTGTCTTGTCTTTGTCGACAAGGACATCAAGTCCAGCTCGTGTTGCTGACAAGAATTTACACCAGCAACACGATACGTTGATCTAGTCGATACAGCCATTTCAACTGGCGACAATGAGCGGATATGACCGGTGGCATATAAGATCATTGACCTTCACCTAGATAAATTGTATCACCTTAGTGATAACAATCATGTCAATGTCGGCCGTATTTAAAAAAGCAGTTCATGTTTATTTTGTAGAAATTTAACGTAGGCCTACGTGTCGTACGGCGTTCTTTAGCCCGAGGTTCTGGCTCTAGATAGTGACGATAATATATTTTAGTGATAGGGTATACTTAATCTAGTGCCAGAGAAAATTGGCATACAAAAACCGACCCTTGGCTGATGTCGCAATGGGGTACCTGTCAGAAAGGTTCAATTATTGGAAAAATGTGTCGTCTGCATATACTTGTGTGGTATTTGAGTCTTCGTGAATGATTTTGAAGGCCTGCCAATGTCTTATTGTATTGTTACTGTGCACGCATTTCCTATAAAACGCACCAGCTAACAGTATGACATCACTTCAACGATCACTCAAAGCAACACTTTCACTGTTTGACAGGAACATTATGTGACTCTCAAGCAGAATGGCAAGCACCAGGGGGCGTGTTCTGTCTCTCTATCGTCAGATCCTGCGACTGTCCAAGACATGGGAGTCGGTGTCTGGGAAGGAGTCTGAGACACAGGCAGAAAGAGAGTACATCAGAATGGAGGCACAAGATTTGTTCAAGAAAAACAAAATGGTACGGTATATAAGGTTTCTAGCTTCTCTTCAAAACATAATGTAGGTCCGTATCAGGGATTTATCACACAAGATCTTGCATCCTATATGCATAAAAATTTACTTTGGATACAGTAAGGCCATATAAAAAAAATTCTTGTTTCTCATTATACCGCCTGACTGTAAAATTCACCCGGACACTTTTCTTAAAGAAGATTTTACATCCCTACCTATCGCTTCAAATCCAGATCCCTTTCTAGCGTTTCAAGTTTTCTTTCATTTCAGCAATCTAACAGACATTGCATGCAATCGGTCATTTCTCGTGTCACAAATCAGGCATCATTCGCAAGTTTTAAAGTTTCGCAGCCCGGAAAGGGCTGATGGTGCCTGACACAATGAATTTTTTTGGAAACATCCTGAAAAACGGTCCGGTCTTGAAAAGTCCTGGAAAATGTTGTACGAACACTGCAGCAGACTCTTGCAGGTTTCACTGCATCATCTCAACCAGCTCCCCACAAGCAATATGGATTTTCCTCTAACACTAATCTCACCATGTCTTAGATCCACAATTGATCCAGAGGTGACTCAAAAGAAAAAGGAGTTGGTGATCCACCCAACAAAAGTTTCCTGTAACCACAAGTATTCAAATGTGCTGTTGTCATTTGTTCTGAAAGATATTTCTAAATTATGTGTTTGTTTCAAACAGGTTACAGATGACGCTGAGATACAAGATTTCATTAAGGAAGCAGAAACAAGGATTGAGCTAGGTGAGCTATCCAGCAGTTTATATAGGGCTTTGTACACTACCTTTTTCTGTGCTGGCAATTTTTCTGTTGGTAGTTAAAATGTTTTCCGTCAATTGAATGTTCTTGCATAATTGTTTGCAGCTGGTATGTTCCTTTGCCCAACCATAAATCCATTAAATCTTTGAACCCTGTGCGGTTCCCGGGGATGTCGCTGTAACACCAGAAAGAATAGGACCCAAGTATCCTCATGCTTTCCATAAGACTGTCCAAAATGAGGATCTTTTGCTTTCTCTTTCTTACTATCGACCATGTGTTGTCCCTTTTCCTGATGTGCCTCTTGCACATCACATTGCGCTATGGCTGAAATATTGCCCCCTGCAATGTAAAAATCCGTTTCCCTCACTTAACAAAATCAGTCAACACTGACGATTTAAAAATTTTCAACAGTTGCGTAAGGCAGTTTTGTTTGCTTTTCGTTACGCAGTTCCTTTGAAAATAATTATCGCAGCTTATCTTTATCCCTGTCATCACTATTTCAGGACATCCGCTCTGAATGCCAGTAGGCAGGATTCAAACCAAAAAGGAATTGTTAAAATAATACGTCATGACCCGATTGACAGACAGCTTATCCAAATCAATTACCAATTCTGGATACAGCCGGCAATTCCACCAAGTAAGAAAAGGTATTTTGTGAAATCATTCAATGAGAGGTTGATGCAGCCATGATGGTCTCAGTACAAGGGCTGTTTCTCGCGATGTTTTTGTTTCATGATCATAAATTACAGATTAGTTGTCAGTGCAAAAGGATAATGCTTATATGTGGAAAACAATCCTTTGAAGTCTTACTCCAAACGTGAACTTAATTCTTCGCATCTCAACCATGTTCCAGTGTGTGTATGCATCAGCTTTTCGAGAGAATATGCATTTTACATATATTGTTGAGTGTCAGAGTATACAAACCTTGTGCTAAGACTGCGTCTGTAAGGTGAGTTCTTGGGTACTGCGAAAGCATCGTATCCATTGCTATAGCTGGTGTCTATATGTTTCCATTCACATTCTCTGTTGACGTTTGTCATGTACATTTGCACTGAGCGAGAGGTTATGTAGGCATACTTTTCGTTTTCAATTTTCCTTAAATGAACTTCTTCATCTGGTGACAAAATATCTGTGTCCCCAGCTAACAGTTGTTTCACCCTGCCGCTTATTGCAACTGCACCCGGTGTCAAGGGCTTCTGGAGAAGGAAAACAGAAACATGATTGGCCAATAGATTCAGCATAGTTATTACCTTTGGAAATGTTCCACTAGTGTACAGGTAAACACGTTCTTTACCAGCAACTTACATGTACCATGTTTTCAGAACTGTGTATAGACTGATTCAGAAACTGTCTCCAAGGTTTGCGTCCCGATTGTTCTTAATTTATGACAACGAGCATAAACAGTTACAAGAATCAATTAAGATTTGATTTGATTTGCCACGAGACTGACGGTAAAAAAGTTACTTCAAGTAAATAACAAATGATATCAAATAGTTTCTCATCTGCCAATAGGAGTTCTGAAAGGGAACCTCAATACACAATGAAACCACAAGTACATTCGATGTATTAAAAGAAAACAATGTCCTTCAGTAAATGTAACGATAATACACGTATTCGTTAGAAACTTGACAGGTGTGAGAACACACACCGAAAGTTGTCATCCATAAAATTGTGTTGTGCTTCTTGACAGTCTTGTTTTATTTAATCTCTCGACGAAAGTAGTGAGTGCAGAATTATGAAGTACAGTAGAAAACAAGTCCATTATCTCCTTCCGAACATCTCCAATTTGAGAATGAAAAGGCTCAAACAACATTTGTGGCCGACTGGGTTTGAACCTCATCCATGTTCCCAATATGAAAACAGATTACAAAACAGAAAATTCTGTGCAGCTGTCACAGACATGCATAATCGTGTTTAGTACAATGCACGTGCAACACGAGTTCCCGGATGCATTAAATACAATAAACAGGTACGAGATGGCATACATTCCCATCATACCACGTTTAACGGAAGGAGAGAGAACGAGCTTTGGATATGGTGCTGGCAGGAACATCACACAGCAAAATTGACAGAACATTTAATGTCCACCCAGCAACCACTGGGCGTCTTTGGGAACCACGAAACGTGTTCCACATCAGGTAACCAGACGGCAGAGAACGTGTGTACAGGAAACGCCATGAACGTTTTGTCAATGCCTGCGTGAGCGAGCGTGATCGGTTCGGTGGAGCCAGTGCAATGGTGTGGGGTGCCATTAGTATTGTGCCTGCCAACCTTACTGTCTGGCGATACATGGTTAACATTTTGAGACCATTGTTACGTCAACAACGTCCTGGCATGCACTTTCAGGAGAATACCAGAGCCCACAAAAGCCAGATTCAGACAGGATGTTTTACACAAGGCCGGCATTAAAGTTACGTGGTCAGGGGGCTTGATTTGACAAGATGTGTTCCGGATTTGAACCCCATCAAGCACCTTTGCGATGTGATACACCAACAGGAGCCGTTAGCTCGCAACGTTGCTGAATTGGGTCAGGCGTTAGAGGATGAGGCGTGTACCGTTCCTGACGTCATGATCAGGCGTTTCTGTCAGTCGTTCCGGTGTCGTCTTCGAGCCTGTGCGCGTGCCAATGGTTGTCATACCAGATAGTGACTCTTTTAGTGAGGGGTGGGGCTGTTTGATGACGTGTGCCATCCTATTGAAATAAAATTATTTTGTGAGAACTGTTCTACTGTGGACTGTGGACCTGATCTAATTCTACTGTAAACAACTTTCTGGCCCACTTTTTGTTTCTGATATTATTGCATTCGAACGTGGTTTTCCTTTTCCAAAGTGTGGCAGTGCATTATGTGCACAGTCGAAGATAACGCTTGAAAGACTAACGTGGTCTTTTCATTGCGTTTTGCGCCAATACTATACATGCTATGGACACCAGTATTTTGTGTATGTACTTATCTGTTTATAGATAATACTAAATACATCGCAATATCGAATCTACCTTGAAATAGTCATCCACCACAGATGATACATCGTATCCAACTTTATACTTTGTGTTCGCAGCCAGCTCCTCAAAGTTG
>JAUELE010252501.1:0-10782 GCA_031471655.1 Diodora aspera | reverse complement strand
TGTTTCACAAAGACTGAGGAATGTTTGCAGATTTAAATAAGAAGCGAAATAGAAATCAAGTATTTCACATCATAAATTATATTTTAAAAATCACATTAAGCATGCACTGTTTGATATTTTTACATTTTACATGAACAGGTTTATCTCTATTTCCTTACAAGTTGAATAGTGAACTAGGAATTAATTTATTCACATTTTTCATGTCCGAAATTGTGAATATAATTATTTGCAATCGAAATATTTGTAGTTTTAATGCTGGAATTTGTCTTAAACAGAATGGAATTTTCATCATTCTTAAAGTTACATTTCTTCTAAATAAATTTTAATGATACCTGTAGCTTTGTATCATTTGCACAAAAAGCAAAAATCATCGAAAACAGACCTTACTTGAAATAAGTATTGCAAATTAGCAGGTCAGTCGCGAGGGGATTTACGATCATCAGACATAAGTAGTTTGCACCAAGTTTTGAGCCTCAACCTAAAACCTCGCCAGTATGTAGAGTCTAAATTTTATACCTGCATGTTTCATATTACATTCAGATTGGAGAAATGACTTTTAGTTTCACAGAAAGCATCATCTGAATGAATGTAGAAAATAACAATATGGATAAAAACAGTGTAACATAAGGTAAGAGAAACAACAAAATACAGAACAGACAATAAATAACTAACTGAATTACTACTGATGTTCTAATGATATGAAGATAACAGTAGCAAAAATAAATTAGGCTACATTGATTTACAGAGATAGCGTGCAACAAAAGAAACACATAGTCACTGACTACAAATGAAATGTAACATAGCCTTGTTACAACAAAATAAATTAATATGTCTTGTTATTCAAATAAATTAATTTTTAAATAATATAAAATTGAAACTAAGACTAGGTTTTCTATCAAGTGAATGTCAAGGATGTTACATTCTTTCACATAACTGAAAGATGAGCTTAAAGCAACACATCCATGATATTGCATTAAATTTTGAACAACACTGTATTAGATAACCTGCAGGACCAGATAATGTATTGTAAACATGCACAACAATGTATGCTGCAAGGGTGAACCAAGTGCATTTAACAAGAATCATTCAAATACTTAACAGAAATGTACCGGGTATTCCTCATCATTCTACTGTTCCCCCAAACTTTCTTGCATAAATTTAACATCATATTTTGATACCATAATTATCTATGATTACAAATCTCTAAAAGTATATCTATGATCACTGAGTTTGCTGAAATTGTATCAATAATTTTTAAGCACATGATTTTCAGACACATTACAACATTATGCTCTTTGCAAAAGTAATTTGTCATGGAACAGGACATGTGGTCAATCATTGAAAGGGGATGTAACTCCAGATAGAGTTGTAACAAACCACTAAAAGGGAATGTGATGTCACAAACAAGTATAGGAATGTAAGAAATATAGCACATCTTTTCACAAAATATAGCAAATATGTTTTATAAAATAGACCTGCTCTCACTCATGCAATATATACCAAAATTAAAATCTAATTAACCTGATCTTTGAGCCAGTATCACATTTCTTTCCAAAAATGCTAATCTGTTCTAGAACCTTCAATACATTTCTACACTTCAAATAAAACAATACTGAATCACTTCAATTCATTCTGTTTGATATATTTAATCTATTTGTTTGCCATGCTTCACTGAATAGGCATAATTTTTAGCATATACATGAATAATTCTGCTGAAAAATGTTTGATTGAATTTAAATTGTCAAGCTAATCCATCAAGGTTTCAATGAAAATCAAGGACTTACTAATGAACAAATTCCAATAACAGAGAAGCTAATACTGATTCAACTAATTTGTAGAAATTAAATACCATGTGTTTGTGATAATAACAATAATAATTATTTAATATGCTGATAATTAAAAAGAAACATTTAGATATACACCTCAATATTTTCTAATACTGAAAAACATATACTTGCTTTGTAAATATTATGACTGTGAGAGTGAGCAAATGGTTACAGAATCATCACAAGGCAGTACTGTATTACGAATAATAACAGAAATAACTTAAACAAGAGAGTGATTTTTATAAAAAATTTAAAATGGCTTAATGTTTCAGCTACATCATTACATTTAAGGCCAACAGGTTAGATGAAAGTGAGTGATTTGGGATTTAACGTGGCTTATGGCAATCAGCCATTTGATCAGGCTGTCACCTACACAATGTCACTGTCCAGGGTCAATCTCCGGGCTGAAAGAGAGGTACCCGGGCAGAATCCAAAACCACAACAGCCAAGTCTGGCAGACTACAGGGCTTTAGAAACCTATGCTTATTATAAACTTTATAGTAACCCACCGGTTTCTAAATCTGATAAAACACTCTTCCTCAGTTATGCTCGGGTAGTAAAACTATCGGGAAGAAAGCTTCGAAAAAAGAGGACGAAGGCCAGGCCTGAGGTCTTACTTCTCATCAGCTTTCTTACCGATAGTTTTACTACCCGAGCATAACCTCAGAGTCGTGTTTTATCCCATACATCCAACGCAAGGTTGAATGTAAGCAAATTGAACCTAAACCTGACAACGCTGACAGTCAATGATGAGAAAGACTGATTCAAGTGTTTGTCTTTTAGCAGTCTTGTTTCTTCATACCATTTTCATATTGAAATAATGTAAGCTTTTTAGTGGCTGTCTTGAGGTGGATTTGAATCCACAATCATCTAAAACTGAAGTCAGCTGCTCCAAACTTTTCTTTCTATCACTGGATCTCAAATCCAAAAGGCATTCTCAAATAGTCGAGTCAGGATTGACATTCACCAACTATCACATTTTAAATATATTCTGCAAATTAAATTTGTTTTGATGACATTATACATGGTGTATAAGAAAATTTTCACGCAACAAAATTTGTCACAACTTATGTTAAAAACCAAAAATGGCATCAACAATACCACAATTTTATGGATGGCAATGTTTCGAAATGTTGCATACAGAAACGGAAATGTTGATATCCATTGAGTTGTAATATTCTTTCATCAACTCAAATTTAAACATGGCATCAGTTCATATTTTCTGTTAACATTATTTTTACCACAATGACTAATATAGAATATTGACTCCAGGTGCGTTAATTTAGCATGAAACTCCTACATTAATTGTACCGGTAATATTGTATTATATGAGATATTATTATTTCTATCATGACCTGTGGCATGTTTCCGGCAGGCGACATCGCCTGGAACAGACTCAAGCTGATAGGAGGGCTGGATCACAGTTTGTCATTTATGAAATACAAAGGGAAATCACAGTTTGACTGTTGCTATAGCAACAACAGTGTCTCTGTACCCAACAATGGCACACAAAGACCAACTTGTAAGAAGAAACTTCAAATAATATAAGGTTTCATGAAAGTGAAACACAGAAAAAAACGCTTCTTTTATGTAAAAAATTCAACAACCGGAAACAAATATGTCAGTTCATGAAAACTTTTTAAAATCCAAAAAGAAAAGTAAATTGTTACAGTTGAAGTATGTTTAAAATTAGGTACAGAATAATATCGGTATTATGAATTTATCAGTTTTTCATTTGGGCTTGGAGGCACAATTATGGCTTTGGACGAAAGTATACAAAAAGCTAACTCAATATTATGATAACAAGTTCAGTGAACCAATGCAATAAATAGTACTGTGTCATAAATCATAAATAATTTAACACAAATATGCAAAATGAAATCACCACTAAGTTAAAATGACATGGAATATTAAATACAACAGGGACAATAAGAATCTCAAATTATTTACATTAAAATAAATAAATTAAAGTAACCAAACAAAATCCTTAAAAGACCCCAAAAAGGAATGTCCTGTCACCAAAAACTGACTTAGAATAAACACAGTAATAGCCCGAACATTGGCAATATGAAAACATTCACAAACACCACTCATCCCAGGCCAGTGAAAGGCCAGTCTTACAAAATAAGGCACCTCTTTTGAAAAATCTCTTGATGCTAGTCCAACTAATAGGTAATCTTGCAACACAAAAAATTCACAAATAAATAACCACTGTTATACCCGCCATGACTCAATCCAACATACAAACCAACAAGCTTACCAAGAAAACTACTCCCTGGAATAGTTCATATGCATATACATATAGTGGGAACAAATATGGGCGTCACTGCCTGGTGTCACCCAGTCCTGTATCACATACCCCCCCCCCCACATCCATTTCCTGCTGTACCACATCATACAGCATTGGATTATGTCATTAAGCCCAGCTTATCTTGACCTTGTGGCAGCAACTGACTGATCGGGTCCTATCAGTGCTTGTGTGTCGGCGACATAAGCGCACTTGCAACTGGCTTACGACTGTCTGGAACTAGTTCGTGCCATATCCTGAGAGTTACACGTTCTACTTCCGCGTCCAGTTGCCGACTATATCGCGTTTGAAGCAAGCTACATAAGCGCTCTTACGACTGCTAGCAACTGTATCCTGACAGTTGCGTCTGATCGCAGTCATCGACATAAGCTAGGCTGTACAGAGGTTGAATATTTTGTACGCCAAAATGTACAAGAAATAAAGATGGCGTCCAGCTGGCCTAGGCCCCTGAGCTGCAGCCACTAAAGTAACAAAATTAAAAGTGCACCTTCAAATTTCAAAAATATTATAGTCATTTTGGTGTCCCCCCTTGAAGGTGTCACCTAGTGTAGTCTGTATCCATTTAGTGACGCCCCTGGGAACAAATAACAATACAAGTGAAACTAATAACCATTAACAACATGAATCTACACAACAGTGAACAGAATTAACATCTTGAAACACGTCCAATTGGCAGTAAAACAGTCAACAAAAAGCCAACACAAACAGCTCAAGCAATGAGTCACATGACACTGAGATATAATCTTTGTTTTCATTGATAACAAAAATAAAATATCCTGAAAACCTGGGCATCCCATCTTAAACATACAGAAAACAATGAACCAACCTTCAATCTAACTGTTACATACCAAAAAGAAAGTACATGGTATTACCTTAACTGCTTTGCAAACTATTCGATACTACTCTCATTTTCTGTCACTTTTTTAAATCAATCAAAACATCCTATTAGTTGTCCAAGTAAAAATAAGAAAAGTCACAAGTTGATGCAAAAAGCAGTACGTCTTAATTCTCAAACTTTTTTTAACTACAAACCATATAAACTTCAAAAGTACAATATATAAAGCTAAAGACTAATCTTTCAGGGAAACAAAAAAAGAATTTTGTGTTGACATCAACTCTAAGAAGCTTAATCCACGTCACTGCAGTGAGGCACAATGGGTAATTTTAGATTCAAAATGATTGGTTGTCTGCATATGACATACGAACATAAGAAAAGTGGAAATGTAACAGAGGTAGGGGGGCTTGACCCGCGATATCATAATTATGCACAAGCACCGGTGAAGATATAACCTAGTTTTCACAAGAGCCTGATTAAAATGGGAGAGTTCATGATATTATCTTCTGAAATTTATTCATGAATGATATTCATAAGTTTGAAGGTCTTATTAATGACATTTAGAAATCAAACATAAGTCAAGTTTACTTGTAAGTACTGAAAAAGTGTGTAAAGCACTGCAATACCATATACAGGTAATTCTTACTGATTTTGTGCATGTTAACAACAGACACACCACAAATATTAGTTTAAGTTATCAAAGTTGCGATAACAATTACACTAATACAAGATCAACGCAATCTGGACAATCATTAGCTTAGTTTTGTCATAAATTGCAATATCCATTTCATTGGAAATTCTTAAATAAATGTTATGTAACATTTGTGTTTTCAATTCTAAAAGGTCGGTACAAATTTTTACAAAGAAGATTTCTCAATGGACTCCTTGACCTTATGTGATTGACACTACTTCCAATCTCTCATGTTCATCTTTAGCTTGAAATCCTTGTAATAAAAATACCCAACTATTGAGCCCTTAAAACCATTCAACTTCCGTTTTACACTTGTGAAGTGCTGACCTGCTCATCTTAAGACTAAACAGTTGAATGGATAACCAACGACCAGATTCATTTTTGTATACCTGGCTCTATAAGTTTGAGTCTGTGTGCTTAAAGAGCTGATAACATGATGATTGTAATAAGATTTAAGGACAACCAATAAATCAAATTTGCTGCATTATTTGAAATTTGCTGCTGGACTGTTCTCCTAACAATGGAATGTAAAACTGAAGGTCAAGGCCCCAGAAAACATAATTAGGCTCATTTTACTCTTTCATACTCTTGTCACTCACACTCGAGTTCCCGTTCTCAATATCATGGAAAGAAATATCAGGACTGTATGGCGTACCATCAACGGACTGAGTGAAATGGAATTTCATGTGTTTATTAAGTTCATATTTCCGTACAAATTCTTTCCCACAAAGCGAGCAGGTGTGTGGCTTGGCCCCGGAATGTATGCTCTGAATGTGTCGCTTAACATGATCGCTGCGACTAAAATGCTTCCCGCAGATGTTACAGACATGGGGTTTGGCACCAGTATGGATTTGCATGTGTCGTTTGAGGTGAATTTGTTTAGCAAATGAGTTTCCACAGGTTGGGCAAGAGAAAGGTTTATCACCAGTGTGGGAATGCATGTGAGCCCGAAGAATACAAAAGCTGCGGAAAAGCTTTCCGCAAAACTCACACGAGTATGGCCTGTCTGCTGTGTGAACACGAACATGACCCTGAAGGTTTGATTTTGTGCTGAACTTTTTTTGACAAACACCACAGGAGAATCCACTCTGGGAGTGGATCTTAACATGCTTGGTTAAGAGTTTTTTTTCAGCAAAGGCTTTGTTACAAATTGGGCACGTCTGACTACTAAGAAGGGTGGCAAAGTGACTTGTGGAAAATCCGTTGTCGTCTTTGGAAGATCCTGCTGACAATCGTATGCCTGTGTCCTCTATATGCAGAAACTCTGGTTGGAAAGCAACTTCATCGCATTCCCTCTTGTGTTGGTCAAGGCTCTTCGGGTTGTCAAACATTTCCCCACAAACAGTGCAGATGATGGAGTTAGTGCTGACTGCTCCGTTGTAAGAAAGCGAGAAACTGTCTTCAGAAGTCGACGTGTCATCAAGTCTTGGACTTGACAGGTCCATGTCACCTATAATTGAAAATACAACAAATAAAAAATTTGCCATTCCCAAAATTGGTCCATTTCCAAAGGTCACAATTAATGTCATGTTTCTGACTCAACCAATAACTGAGACAGACACGGAGCATCATGTCTCATTTTAAGAGAAACAGCCTTAATGTTGGGATGAGCCAGCCCATTCAAATTTGCATCTTCAAACTACTTCACATTTACAATGGAGGCACTCATGAAATTTGTTTTGTGATGGTACAAATAAAGTTCAAAATCTAAGACATCTCCCTCCAAGCTTTCTCATCAAATCTAAATCAGGGGCGTGGAAATACCAATTTTCTTCAAGTAAAGAGCCAAAATCTACCTGTCCGCAGCCTAACTCCACTTGTCCAAATGTTAACAGCTTAAATCAAACAGAAAACCTCATCTCAACCCTTAACTGTGTGTTTAAATTGAGCAACTTAAATGCTGTAATAAAGACAATTGATGAGCCAACGGTTTTCAAAACGTGCATGACAGCGAAGTAAAAAGAAAGTTCCATACAGCGCCGTGCATTATTTTAAAGCAGTATCACAATGTTGGAAGTTTCTGCATCGCTTCCAATTCCAAGAAGTGTACTATTCCAGATCAGCTTCCACGAATTTAACCACGCGTGCACATAGAGAGGACTAGTGACACTCGCGTGGGATCTAATAAGTGCAGTTTCATTGATTTATTTTAAAACATAACTAAAATTTTCTACTTGTCCACGGACGACGAGCGTGAAAAAATTAACTTGTCCGTATTCAAAATTTCCCGAGTTGAGCATAGTATTTCCACACCCCTGTAAATGTTTCACAAAAGTGACCTCCAAGTGACCCAAATCTGTGGAACTCACTAATCTGAAAACATTTCTCATCCCTGGAGAGAAGAACATAATAATCAGGTCAAACGGCAATTTATTCAAATTCGCTTTATATCCATTAGCTAATCAACCTCATAAATTTGTGACCTACCTTCTAATGGCAGATGAAGCAACTCTTCCGGAAGAAACGCCTTCAGTTTGTCAAACAGTTCCGGGAAGTAGTGAAGAATGAGAGGAGCGGACTGCTGTCTGTCCTCTCCACAATGGTCCACCCAGATCTCGATGGCATCAAGGATCTGTCTGTCTGTGAGAACCTCTCCTTGAAGACATTTAAGAGTTTGGAGAAGAGCATACACTGCAAGGTCCAGGAAGGTTTCCTCTTTCAGGATCTGCAAAGGAGCATGAACATGTTATGTTTGTGGAATGTTTGTGGGTTTAGTAAGATTACTAAGAAACTTTTAAAATGGCTTTCAACCATACCTCAGGTGTATACCCAGGGTTTTGAGGTTCCTCTCTCCAAGTTGAATGTACATAAAGGCTGTAAATCAACTAACCTAGGCCCGTATGCATGAGAAGGAAGTAATGTACTTTAAAGGCAAGCGTTTCTTCGGAAGTAACTACTTAGTAGTATTTCGGCGAGTCACGGTAGATCTACTATGATACTATTTCAGAAATTATATACTAAAACTGTTCTGTGTCAAGTCATAAAAGAGGATAAGGCCAATCTATTGGACTCAAGTCTAGCTCTCCACGACTGGATCAGTACTGGCCTCACCTCATAATACTTAGACATCTCACCTCTCCAGGAAGTTCTGGAGGTCTCACACATAATGATAACAGTTTCCTGCCAACAAAATACTCAAAAAGATGTATGTGTGTGTATGCGTGCATGCAATGTGATAAAATAAGTTGCTGTGTTCTTTCATAGTCAAGTATCCTGCATTCATACAAATTAGAGGTCAACTGAGGGGAGAGGAGGGGAGGGGGTGGGCACTCACTGATAGTGGAGCTATCTCCCAGGAAATGAGTTTTTGTGGGGTGGGATGTCTGCATATAATATTATAATATTGACCATTTACTCAGAGGGAAGAGTGTTCTGTTTGAAATTACTCAGGCTACTTTGGACAATCAGCAAGGGATCTTGTAGTATACTACCATTCCAATCTCTTCTGACTTTGCTTCATGCTTACCTTTTCGAAATTCTCCTTGATAAAGTTCATGCTTTCTTGCTGTAGTTCTCGGCAGTCACACTGAGAAGCCACTTGGTAACTCATAAGGCAGGTGTCGGCACGCAGTTGTGAGGATAGGAAATCACAACACAAGTTACTTATCTCCTCAAGTTGAAACATGAACGCTGTTGGCAACAACGTCAAGACATTCTCCTCCTTCACTGAAATAGCTGAAGTATAACAGAACTCAATAATACTTTGTACTGCATCGGGATCGACATCTGTGAGGTGGTATTCAGCTGGTCTCTCCCTTGAGTTGTTACTGTCAAGTAGGTTGTGAAAATATGGCATGCATGCAGAAAGAATAAGTCTGTGAGCATGAATTCGGCGGTTGCCGATGCATAGGATGACATCACATAGTTCTGTTTTTCTCCGTAGCTGGTTGATGGACCCTATAAGGCAGTCTGCATGGTTGACAGATGTGTAGTGAAATGAATTCTCCATGATAGGAAAGGGAGATTACTCTGCCGTGTCCGAAACCATGTAGATATTTCTGCAACAAATTGAAAACACATCTGTATATTTCTGATCAATACAAAATGATGGACATTTTTTTTTAAACTGGCACTTAACAATGAAAAAGTAGCACATGGGTATTAAAGATAGATATGTGGTCAGACTCAATGTTTTCTTTTAAAAAACAACCATTGGAATGATAAATATACACAAAATTATGTATATACCACGAATAATGCACAAAAGATATCGCATATATGTCAGTAAAGCAGCCTAATGAATGGCCGTGTCTATTTTCTGACACCCCTGTCAAATATTAGAAAAAACAATGCATTCAACCTTCGGAAACGTTACACTTGCAATTGAATGTATTCGGCTCATATTCGGAAAGCAATTGAAAATCAACAGGCCATTCTTCGGTAAACCCTCAGAGAAAAGTTCGGAATAAGGCTGGCTTTTTAAAACTAGAAAATGCACCTGTCAGGTCTAAGGGAATACGGCGTTATTTAATAAGGCATACACCATTACATTGTATGATTTACAGTTTATGTCATTTATTTCACACAGAGGCCACTGGACCTATTTCAGTGTTCTAGAGCATGTATCCAACTTTAAGCTCATTACTTTTATGCAAATTTGCATGAAGATTTTTATATAATATTAAGGCCTATAGTGGCGTAAAAATGTACAAAGATTCATTTCTCACTAACCACATTTTTATTGTTTAAACTCACATACTCTAACCTTTTAGAATCGGTAATAAAAATGTTTTTAATAAGTCTATTCAATTCTAGTATAGTTTCTAATTGGTTCTAGATCCAGTTCCATCTCTGCCCATATACTGCCACATATGCTTCAATACAGACTAATATTTCAGTGTCCTTGCATGTGGGGTTAACCAACCAACCACTTTGGCTAAAGACCACAATATTGCCCATCAAACGTTCAACATAAACAAAACAAGTTGACGGAAGTGTTTCTCCAAGAAACTTTTAGCAGGGGGAGAATACGAAAGGTTTTGTGCCCCATGGTAAAAATTGTTGTCAATTAATGTACTGTTGTGCTACATAACGGTAATAAAATGGTAAACAAGAAACATCTTCAAAAATGAAGATAATCGGCGCAGAGTCACATATATTTAAGTACAGAGTTGAGACAAAC
>JAUELE010252490.1:0-10783 GCA_031471655.1 Diodora aspera | reverse complement strand
TGTTGAAATAAGGTAAGTAGAGCGCGAACATGTGTACGTTCTCCGTTTTGTTTTTTCGAAATCAAAGTTATTTAATGGTAACAAAATCAGAAATGGTTTGCTTGCGAACGCCATTTTGTTTACATTTTGAAGAAAACATCTTCATGCGCGACTATGTATGTGATTAGGTTCGCTACCACAATAGAGTTTTATGTTCATTTGAGCCCTCTAAAGTTAAAATTAACCCATAACATTGTTCACAACTAGCAAATTATAGTATCTAAAACGCGAGTTATTAGCTGAGAATTTGTTACAAGACCGTGAAAAGAGAATTGCACAAAAAAGGGCGTGGCTTAATTTCTGTTCTGTTCATCGAGATACATGTTTGAACAAAATAAATCAACCAATAAGAACGCAGGAACTCACCCTAAATTATTTATTTAGTAATGATAGAATGGAGATAATCATATTTACATTCGTCACTATTATGTACTAAATGCGCCAAGGCACTCGGTTTGAAATTAATCTTGCGGCTTTCAAACCACCGATAACCTCTTCCAGCATGAACATAGCAAATGATTACCTCCTAAATATTCATTACTGCATATGAAAGTGGTGAGAGTTTGCATAAAAAAGTAATAAACCTCCGTTGCTATATAATATAATGCTGGGTGAGTTTCGACTTGAAACATAACATCTCAGAGCCACCGTTTGTGTTTGTAGAAGGAATGTGATGCTCGAGAGTCATCTTCATGACACACATCTGTGGTCAAAACAAGCCCACCACAAGTGTAGACAACACCATGACGACCCATCCCATTTGACTTAATGAGGCCGAATCAGACTTGAACAAAATGCCGAAGGTTTGGTCATTTGCAGTGGAGTTGTCCTTGGTCAAGAGCTTGGTATGATTTCCACCGTCCACATTGACCTCTGTGCCGTTCCCAAGGTCATCTGGGCTCGCAGTAGTAGTTTCCGTTGTCGTGGATGTTGCTGTGATGGTGGTAGTGACATCAACATCTGTAATAATCATGTACATGGATATCAGTTGTAAGTGCACACTGTGGCACTTTCAGTAACATGCATTCTCAATATGTGACCGGTTGACACTGTTCGTAGACTTCGACCCGCTCAAAAACTCAGAAGCCTCAACTTGAAACGATTTCAGCTCGATATCATCTTAATGACAGTGAGTTGAAGCTATTAAAATATGTGCTTTTATAATCGAAGGGTTGAAAGGAATCAGTCAATAATTCAACCGGTGATATGCTTCTCGTCAGCCAACGTGAGTGAAAATTACGCATGACGGGAATGACACTCAGAATGATTGGCGTCCGATTTCATACATGTCGGATTTAGCCGAGTGTTATCAACCGAATTCGTGGCGCACCTTTACATGTGATACGACCAAATAGTTCAATTTTTTTTCATAAATGTGCTCATCTGTTAAGTATCAAATTGTATGGTTCTTGTGGAATAAAATGTATTTAATAACATCGCTTTACCCAAATATTATCAAGCGAAGGCGCAAAGCGACAACCATTTAGAGTGATCTTTCCCTACAGTAGTTTTCAGACCAGTTTCTTCTTGTACTCGCGTTGCGTTGGACTGAGGTGGGTCTTATCAAAAATGGCGACGAGAGTCATACCAGTCCTTTGTCCCTTCACGGAAAGAGACGAGTAGCTACCATTGTCAATACTTTAGATGCATATCAGAGCTGGATGGAGTGATCTCCACTTCTGCAGTATTTTCAAGCAATGATGGCGTAAATAGTTAAGATCGATAAACCTGAAGTGGAGGAATCTATGAATTAATACTGATGTCCTTCCATGTCTAATACAGATAGTTTAGTCAATTCATGTCAACTATATTCATTCTTGTATGGCCTCTGCAGTGAGTTCTGCACTGCGTTCGTTATGTATCGATGGGTAAATATTGAAATGTCGGTACTACGACAACTATAATTCTAACCCAAACTCTAACCTTAAACCGATCTCAACGCTGCAAGCGTATTGCATTTCCCGATTGATGGGCTGTCGGAGTAGTTGGAAGACATCGAGATACTGGCTCAGTTTTTTTGCATGATGACTGATCGAAGCAGACATCTAATGTCAATCTTCCTTTCCTTTCAATGAGCCTTCCAAAGACCTTTGCGTTGTCAGACAATCGTGAATCGCATATCTATAAGACATAATTGTCCGTTTTTTATACGGTATTTGACGAACGCTCAACGACAAAACCAAAATGATTGAACGGCCTCTAAATCCAACATTATCATTATGTACAGATTAGACAGATAAATATGCAGCAGAGGAGGTTGGATGCATTCTGGTACAGTCACTCTCCGAGCCATCATCATCAGCTCAGGTACCCTTATCCCCTTTACACGCAACCCAGACAGCAAATGGAACTGGTTCCCAGGAACCGTTGCTTCGTTGAACCAACCAAGAACCTTGCACAAAATGGAGACCTACACACCATCCTTCACATCGCATAGATTGTCGGAACGGCTGTTCTCGGTGTTAACAACCTGGAACGTTTCTGATCTGATTTATGGCAACTCTGTTCTGGGGATACAGGCGAGATAGTTCAAAAGCGAGTTCAGCATACTTAGAAAACTGTTCCTGTTCATCCAGAGTAAGAAAGACTGCTACACTGTTCTAAACACTGCACATATACTCGGTGCAGTGGCTTACTGGTACGCTGGTCCTCAAAATACTGGCTCTGGTTTGACTTGATGGACTCTTTGCCTGGTTGACTCTAATATCTGTACCATTTAGTAGCGCAGAGAATTCCCCTAAATCAACATCAACCTCCAACGTAAGTCCAACATCCTGTGGGCTTATCAAATAACTACGAACCTTTCTGCTTTCGTCATCAGTTTTAACATACTTGATCAGATTGTCATCAGATACATAGATATTTGCAAAAGTATTCAATCGTGAAGAGCCTCAGCAATTGATCACACTGGGTCCCCCAGAAATGATTGGCAAATATCAACGATTAACAGATGAACATGTATGATGTATGGTCTGATATGATCCTTCTTGTCAAGCCCCTGAATTTCGTCTTTTATCCAGTCTACCACACCGAAAGAGTATGATAGAACTGGAATAGTGACATATTTGTGTCTATAACGTTTTTGCGAGCATTCAGTTCCGAACTCCTCACCTTTTTGAATCGGTACTCTAAGTTTCCTGTTTGTTCTTGTCCTTGGTGTGGGCATTTCAGGGCCGGTCTCTCACCTACATTCCCCAGTATATGTATGACTGGCCAAGGACGAGACGGTGCTTGTCTATCAAAGGGTATCTATTATAGATCATATCCTAGTTGGAAACGAGGCCGTTAGAAAGCAAATAAGACAGCATCATGTACAGTTACACTTGCACGGACTGGTGAAAAATGAAAACGTAGAGGTGTTAGTCATACTTACGGAAAATCCATGTGCTGTTTGAGGAAGTGCTTATGATGACATCAGCAACAGGAATGACGTGAGTGGTTGCAAGCAGAGTTATTCTTCTACCGTTTTCAAAGTTTCCTGCTTTAATAGTGTCAGTACCCCAGCTTATCCACATCTCACCAGCGTTTTGACAGAGGGACACATTTGGTTCATACGAGTCCAGTTTAGCGGAATTGTAACACATTTCATCCCCTGATGGGCAGGTTCTGTACATTGCCATGCTCGTAGATGGATGGAGGACAATTGTTCGATTCTCGCCAGACGGGTTTGAATTTATCAGTTGAAGATACCCAAAAGCGCAGGTTTGCAGAGAGAAATCGAGAATAGTAAGATCAGTGATGCCGATGTTAAGTTCAGACAAGGACACATGACTTCCAGATGGCGGTTGAACAGTCACTTCGGCGTTGGACAATGACGCTGAAATTTTAATAAGGGTTAAAGGTAAGAAATTTTCCCTCACTACAACTGATGTATACCTCTTTCTTGCTCTCCCCTCTCTATTGTATCTCTCTCGTGCTTATTATTATTCACTCTCTTATAACATAACAAAAGTAGCTACGGACAGTAGCTTCTTAGATGTACCAAACCTTTTACTAAATCAGGGAAGAACCATATCAGGAACAATTCAAATCTACACGATTAAAGATGTATGAAGTTTCACCATGATATTATTGCAATAACACTGTTAACGTGACAATACAGAGTTCCGTACAGGGAGTAACAAGAATAATTAGCATGCGTACATTTACATCTATCCATGATTACAAGTCTTCTCAACTTTTGAAGTGCTGGTCTTTGCCATAACGCAATGAAATAACGCAGTGGTATAATGTAAAATAACGAAACACGAAGAAAGCATGACCTACCCACACAGACGATTATACACAGTGACTTACACAAGTTCATTGCGTGGTCTCACAAGGTTGTACTGTGAATGTGACTGACAGGCTAATGATGTTTCTTATATCAACGCTTGAAAGGTCTCATGTTAACTGGCATTGTGAGATTTTAAATAATTTAGGTATGTCAGAATGTCCTGTGATCTTGTGTTCACAAAAGGTTCACACAACTCTTTGGACTTTGCTGACGATTACATGACAAACTTGCACGGAAAGAAGCTTTAAAGTTCAGTAGTGACCTCTTTGATGATGGGGCGATCCACCTTGAGATAAAGCGGTTGTAAGGGGGTACCAGGCAGTCATTTGTTGTAATGGAGTTGTAACATTCTTGTTGACACGTTTGGTTGTATACTCAAGTAGTAATTATTGTTGTCCTTATGATGTGCAGTGATTTAATCAGACACAATTGTGGATGTTTGACCCATCATGTGTAAGCCGATACATCCTCACGGGTGGGTCAGGTAATGAGAGTAAGAAACCTGATCACGTGAGTGAGAGTCATCTGAAGATCAAAGCTCCATAAATCTCTTTCTCTAACTCCAGCAGTAGAGAGTACTGAATCACGTGACATTTATTGCGTCCAATTGGAGTTATTCATGATGTAGCCCCGTTACTAGTTTTTACAGGCTCTAGTCACTTTAAATGATCACCAAGGCTTGCCTCAGGCATTGTTGAAGACATCCTGTCATTACATGTTGATTAATTAAGACTTCCCACTCTATTGCAAAGTGAAATCCCTACTAAAATGGTCGACAGGACAGAAAAATCCCAGATATTCCAAACAACGTCAGACAATCATCCGTGAACCGTTCATATAATCACTATTCATTTAGTCCAAAAACCTTCTGTTTAATGCACGTTCTGACAGACAGGGTCCTTTCTGAGACGCTGATGTAATCAAGACGTCAATGGTGTGACCTTGGGCAAGTGGCTTCGCTCGTAACCGCCTCAGTCCACCCGGCTGTAAATTGGGTACCTGGTCGGAAAGTGATGGTACATGTAATGGTGAGATTTAACCAACAGGCGCCAAAAGAGGCAGCTTAGGTGGAATACTCTCCAGTGAGTGGAAAACAGCTGTGGATTGTAGATGGTTCCAATGACCAGGGTAACGATGTGCAGCGCTTTGAGCAAGCACCTAGTGCATGGAGTTCAGCGCGATATATCCAACAATCCAACAATGTTTATTGGGAAACACATGCAGTTTTTTTGTAAACCGTTCAACACATCAACATAACAGTTAACCTTATTTCCGAATGCATTCTTCAGTGACCAATAGCACGTTATCGCATGATTAATCAATTACATCATGAAAACATATCATGATGTACAGGCGTTAGGTCTATCTAGTCGTGGAATTGATATTTACGGTTTTTTGGTAATGACTGAACAAACTAAGTTTCTTAAATTGTTAGTTGTTACGTTTTCATTTGGGTGCATTTTATTAACATTCATCATTCAAACGGCCTTACTGACTGATCAACAGTTATGTTTAATGATATTAAATTAAACACGGGTATTTATAACTTTTGTAAATAAAACATATCATTATTTTGAAATGTATTTTCATTACCATCATTTAAGGTTAACTCAAATTTATCCATGTAACATAATGTCTTATTTTGAATATGTGACGTTGTTAAATTTGTCACCCATTCAAGATCTATTTTATTTAATTACCACTGCCATTAACTGTCAGTAATCGCATGCACAAATACATTCAGTAATTTAGAAACTAGCAAGCAATTTTCATGTTAATGGATTCGTTTGTAACATGCCAGATTATAGTTTGTATCAGCATGATTTTACGATCACATTTATCAGAAAATGTACTGAGTCCAAACTACCACAAACTAAAACTAAAAGATCACATCCTAAAATGTATTTAGCCCAAAGCAGATGCTATTAGTATTAAAAAATTAAATTTGTCTCGCAAAATGAAGTTTATTTTTTACGACGTTACAACGTTTTCATGACCGAATACTTTATATATAGTTATAGCACGGAACGGCATCCACAGCCATTTTCAGTGAGTACGAGAGCGATCGTTTGATGTTGGGGGTGTGAGGGTTATTGCGAGTTTTCCCAATTCTTGTTTTTGTGTTACAGTTCATCAAAATTTATATGATCGTAAATTCGTAGAGTTTTATTGGTTCGCATAGTGTTCAAGATGCTGAAAAGGACCTATATAATTATATAAATTTGAACAACTCTAATGCAAGAAAAGAAATTGCTTGAACTGATAGAGGACTATGACTTGGAAGATGACTTGGAGTGAAGCTAATCCTGATTATAAAAGTACAACTGGAGACAAAATACCCTGTTTAATCAAGCTCGTCTTAAACTGGGTCCAAAGCTCAACAATTAATCCAAGCATGAAGTCTGATTATTCCTTCATTAGCCTATCTTTAAGCAGCTCACAAATAAGACATTTAATAATTCAATTCTATATAATGTTGATTATGTAAAACTTGTGAACAAACTATGGCCTCTAGCTACATACATGTATGCTCAATATGAAAGTAAAAACGTAAACTTAGAACCTAAGTACATTTAATTGACCAGTCCCTTTGGGAAATGATAAGTAAGCTATTAGAGGTGAAACAATTTATTTTTGTGCAACTCAAAAGAAAAGAAAACACAGAAAAAGAAAAAGAATTAAGAGAATCATCAAGTAATTTGGAAAACAATTAAATTTCGAACAAAGTCGGCAAAATAAATTGGAAATTTTGGAAAATATAGAGAAAATAAAAGAAGAATTAGGAGAACTAGCTAGACACAATCTTAAAAGTTGTTATTCGATCAAAAGCCTAATGGATTGAACAAGGTTTACAACCAACCAAATACGTTCTCCATTTAGAACATAGAAATTTTCTAAATAAATCAACGAAGGCAATCCATAAAGCTGATGGAACTATATTAAATAACAGAACAAATTACTAAATGAAACAAAACTATTTACCCAAACCTTTATGCAAAGCAGGATTGCAGTGAAGTTGATCTTAATACATTATTTAAGTGTCAAACTCCGAAACTAACTATGTAATAGAGCAGGGACTAGAGGGACAAATTGCATATGATGTAGCATTAATTCAGAGCATTGAAAAACATGAAAAACAATGAAAGTCCATGCCCAGACGGATTTACAGCCAAATTATTCAAACAAATTTGGAATGATTTGAGTAAGTATTTATTAAATTCTATTAATTATGCATATACATCTGGACAATTATCAATCACCCAAAAACAAAGCGTAATTACTAGTGTTCCAAAAATTGGCGACCAATTTCTTTGCTGAATATTACCTACACAATAGCAGCTCCCGCAATAGCTTCAAGACTAAAAACAGTTCTTCCACCAATAATAAGGGATGATCAAAAAGGATTTATTCTAATGCGATACACTGGCGAAATTACCCGTTCGATTTATGATATTATGGATTAACAGAAACTTACCAAATTCCAGGACTATTACGTTTAATAGAGTTTAAAAAAGGTTTTGACACAGTAGACAAAAAGTGTGTTATGAATGCTCTACAATATTATTCTTTAACTTTCGACCAGGTATACGAAGGTGGATTGATATATTCCACACTGATAATATACATGTAGAGTCTTGTGTCTTAATAAATGGCTTTTCAAGCACCTTCTTTAATATCCAACGGGAATGCCGCCAAGGGCACCCCGTCTCGCCACATCTCTTTACCATCTGTGTTGACAGTTTGGCAGAAATGATTCGACATTGAATTGGTCTTAGCGCAATATGCAGACGACACCACTGTCACATTCAATGGTGAAGAAAGGTGTCTTTATGCAACTTTGAATATACATTTTTGCTAGATTTTCTGGGTTGACAAATAGTGCTGTGAAAACGAAAATGATTTGGATTGGTTCTAAAACGCATTCACGCCACAAATTATGTCCTGACTGCAAACTAGACTGGTCAAAGAGTGAATTTAAAATTATTAAGTACAGAGTTTGATCTGGACCTGCAAAATATGGTTGAATTAGACTACAAAGCCCAAACTGGTAATATTGAAAATGAAATGAAACTGGCAGACCAGAACTTTAACCCCTATAGAAAGAAATCCTGTCATGAAATCATTACTAATATCCAAATTAAACCACCTTTTTTGGACCATTTCTAACCTATCAGAAGGATTAATCTATAGTTTTCAGAGAAAATGCTTCAATTCTATTTTTGGCAAGGAAACACCGATAAAATAAAGAGAAAGATCATGTATCTTCCAGATGTATATGGTGGAATCTATGTTCCCAATATTAACAATATGATACACGCAAATACAATTTCCTTTTTGAGAAGATTGTATCTATCAGACAGCAAATGGGCTAAAATAGTAAACACATACTACCTTATTTAGAAAATCTTTGGCTGTATAGTCCAATATATATTTCCACCAATACCTCACCTGGAATTGATAATGTATTGCGGAAAGACGTTGTAAAAGCATGGAGTGAATGAATTACTGTTCAGAAGTGAAACAAACGAAAACACATGTGAGGATATTTGTGTGAATCTGTGTGGAACAATCAGAAGATAAAAGTGGGAGGTAAGAGGATTTTTTTATAACAAATGGAAAGAAAAGGGTGTGTTTTTCTTAAATGAGTTTATGACAATAGTGACCTGCTCAGTATTCAAGATTCTACTGACAAATATGGAATGTTTACAGACTTCTTAACATATCATGGCTTGATAAATGCAATTAAGGCAAGTCTAAGTAGCTTAATAAATGATAAATGTACTAGACTATCTCTACCCTTGGTATCATAGAATTTGTCAAACCTATTAAAACACAAAAGGTGTAGAAAAACTTTTGCAGCCAGCTATTGATGTCTAGTCCTTTGCATATGCAAAGCCATGATAGATGAAAGGATCTGCTAATGACACTCATGTCTACACAAGCATGGCAAGTTTATAATCTTGTAGCAAAGCAATGCACAAAGAGAAGTAATTTACAGTGGCTCCAATACAAAATAATATATGATGTTTTAGCCACAAACGTACGTCTTCTCAAGTTTGGTTACACCAACTCCAATCTGTGCTCTTTTTGTAAGATTTACCCAGAGACAACAATACATATTATGTGTGAATAAATAAATTTAGGGTGATTTCCTGCGTTCTGATTGGTTGATTTATTTTGTTCATATCTCGATTAACATAAAAAAAATTAAGCCACGCCCACTTCGGTGCAATCGAACGCTGTCCGAGATGCGTGTCTACTCAACTCTTTTCATTGTCTTGAAAACAATTCTGAGCTAATAATTTGCATTTTTGACACTATAATTAGCTAGTTGTGAACAATTTTATGTGTTAATTTAGACGTTATAGAGCTCACGTGAACATAAAGCCTTCCGGTGGTAGCGAACCTAATCACAAACACATTTGCGCATGAAGACGTTTTCTTTCAGTCAAATGTAAAGAATATGGCTTCCGAAACAAACCATTTCTGATTTTGTAACCATTAAATTGACATTGATTCCGAAAAAAACCCAAACAGAGAACGTGCACATGTTCGCGCTTTACTTACCTTTTTCAGCAATGGTACCTAGATTTATTAATACAAACGCAGTACAAATTATTTCCCCAGTTTTTTGACGAGGCGATCACTGCACAACACTGTCAACATCCACAACGCAGTCTTCATTCACCGAGAGGGAAGACAAGCAATTAGACTTGCTGTTGGACAGGTATGATTGCCTTCGTCAGTCGCAATAATAACAAAACAGTGAGCACTTGCATAATCCGTTGCAGTAAACACACGCATTCGTATGTCGTTCCTGTTGCGTACAGACAGATCTAGACGAAACGCTGGCGTCCGTTGTCTTGTCGACAATATCATATCCAAAGAAAGTCCAATCATCTGAAAGGTCGGTGGCTCCATTTTATGACATCGCACTCGTAATGCGATTATTTCAACCACTAACCTTTCTTCATACTTTAATCCAACGGGATTTATATCCAATTCAGCGTGTGAAAACTGTATATCTCAGTTCGCACATGGCACTCAAATAACTATATAGAATACGACATGACGACTGTCGACTACATCACATAGCGATAAAGGGGCGGTGCCAGCGTGACGACAGTTTGATTGACGTGTTGCTGGCGAATGCTACAATGTTGTTGTTCGCGTTTGTTTGAAGATATGTTCTGTTAACTGTTAATAACCACGTCGTTCCTTTGGCAAAAGTTTGAAATTTATTTATAAGGATTGACATCAAGATTTGTTGCGTCCATTGAAGTATGAACAGAAAAACCGAAATGCAAACTTTTGTATGAACCGCTACGCGAACCGCTTGCGTACGTGAGCTATGGCACGATTTGGAAGTCTGGATCAGAGAGTCAGTATGCAGGTTGGGGAAGTTGACGAATTTTACGGACGTCCGTTTTTCAGCGGACGCCTGTATCTTTACAGTCGTTTTAACGA
>JAUELE010252479.1:0-10785 GCA_031471655.1 Diodora aspera | reverse complement strand
GCCTACCCCAACTCCTTCGTCTTTCCACTTTCACATTAGGCTACTCAATTAATTAATTATATTCTCCTCTGCCACCTAGCTCCGATCTAGACTTAGATCTGTGGAAAACTGCTCTGATATCGTAATGTCGAATAATATGGAAATATTCAGCATCGACTTTATCTGTTTTTGTAACAAATTCAGTACATATTTACTTATTGCGTTCTACAGTACTGTTATTGAACTCGCGGTTAATCGTAGCGAATCAAATAACGTTGTTCAAAGTGACCAGTCGTGAGGCCTCAATGTATGGGCCTTTTAGTACCCGGCGCACCAGTAAACGTCGTAAAACGCGTCTCAGGCTCAAATGTGAAGTTTAGTTTACTTCAGATTGTGTTTTGTGTCTCTCCAGAATAATTATCGCACTAACATTGCATTGCCATCAGACCAATAAAATAAAGCGCATGTTTACATTTGTTCCAAACTCAGTGCACTGATAAACAAATCATTGACCCACTTTGGATTACCCACAATGCTGTGTTTCACTTGCGCACGCAGCTATTGTAGGGAACCTGTTCAAAATAAGCACTTTGCTGACACTTCTTATTGGATTTGTTCAAGGATATTTTAACCATAAGGTCTTTAATAATCAACTTCGGATGATTAGCTGATAGTTAATTTTTCATAGACGATGACAAGTGCGGTTCCCCCAGGGAAAAGGACCGCACCATGCCGTTATTTCTTGAACACGGGCTCGTGTATTTATGGAGATGAGTGTCAATTTCTCCATCAGGCCCCACCAGGAATACAAAATTCGTACTCAAATGGACCCAATTCTACAAATGGAGAGCAAGGTATGACATATTTGTTGACGGCAAATAATATCTGAAGCCTAAGATGATTTTAATGCGATCAGATCAAGCCGATCGCTGTTCATAAGGTTGTCTGTTCCAGAAGTGGGTAAATGTCGGCCGCTGTTTTTAGAGCGTCTGGTGTTGAACAGCTAGACGCCGAAAAAATGGATGAACTTCAATTTCTTGTTTCATTTGAATCGTTTATTTGTTAGAATAACTATTATTCTTGTTCTGCTTGTGCTTATAAATCCGTATTTATAATGGTATTGCCGTTTTTATGCAAGAAATGATCTGAACTGAAGAACATTGATCAAATAAAGGGAGGTAACTCTTGCAGAAGTTCGTAGACCTGTGTTTACTCACTAAGCACAATTATTCTCATGATGTGTAATAAGTTGTGACTAATTCTTCACACCTACACATTGAGCATTTTTCTACAGTAGCAATTGCAGTTTTACTCATCTCTTGCTGGCATTGCCTTCCACAATTGTTATACAAGGCTGTTTTAAGAGGAGTGTAGCCTAATATTTTTGGTTCTTTGAGAGTTTTTAACTTAGAACTTTGAAAAGAGAAATGAATCTAGTTACCCTTGCCAGCAAAGTTACTTTTGGGTGTCTATTTTTTGGTAATAATTTCATTGTTCTTTGTGTAATGTTTTTTTTTAGATGCAGTGAGAGCCTACCTCTTGCAGACTTTAGTTGGTCATCTGATTTTTTCACAACTTTTTGGAAACTATCATGAGCATGTGTTATATCTACCAAACACATCAGTTATCACATGCAACATCTTCCATACATGTCAGTTATAAGCATGTGTAATTGCTTTAAGCTTTGAACAGCCCAACATTGAAAGTTTATGCTTTTAATGTTGGATGCGTGAGGCTTATTCTTTCCATTGCTGAAAAGAAACCAACATAATTGTAAAAATGCTTTTCTTTTATGTTTGCACATATCAGATCTTGATGAGGGCAGGGAACATTTGACCTTGATGAGGTTCAGCCTTGTATTTTTTAGCCTTAGGGAGAATCGGTCCCCTGTCTTTAGTCAATCTTTGTCATACTTTGTTGCAACAGTAACGCTCTGATAAGCCAATTTAATTACAACATTTAATAAAACACATACAGAAATGTCATTAAAAAACAGTATTGAAATTTCTTAAGAATAGTGAAAATTCAAATTCAAATAAAGAATTAATTCTTTCTTTTATATTTTTCTCGGGAAGAGTCAGCTGAAGAACCAGATTTTGCCTGAAATCGGCCTGACAGGTGGAATCTTCTTTCTTGGCCTAGTCTTTTCAGCCAACTCTTCCTGAGACTGGATCTCCCCCAATCCTATGGATGTGTACATTTTAGAGTTCATAAATTGGCCAAAGTTTACAAAATTCAACAAAACTAATCCAACACAATGTAAACATGCACAGAGAAATGGTGCATTACCCAGCATCAGTAACATCATACATAGATCATTGAAATAAACATTATTTGCTTAAGTTCAAATCAGTTGAATAAAATCAAATTGCTGTAGAAGCCTGGTACCATTGTGAGGTGAGGTGAGGTGTTCTCGTGCGCTTGTGAGGTTAAGCAATGTCGAGTCCTGGCAGTAGTTGGATGAGTGATTGGCTGGTGTTGCAAAAGTTCTCAGACTCTCAAGGGTTTGAACTCCCTGCCTTGCACTGTTAGTGTTAGTAAGGACTCATGGAGGAGGATCCTTGTGAGAAACAGAGCTTGTCCTGATAAGAAGCATGTATAATTCTCACAACAAATGCAACAAAACGAGGGTCTGTTTGCCAAATATTTGGAAACTGATTTTGCTGCATTAAAGTTAAACTTAAGGTTGCAACTTTTACATGTACTATTACTAGGCAGTAATGAATTAGTAAAATCAGTCAAAGATCTACTGATTTAATTTGGCGTGTCCTGGCCTTGGAGGTAATTACACTTGTATTTAGTCTGTGACTGTATTAAAATAAGCTTATTACTAGGGTTGGAAATAACTTTAGTTCTCATTGATTTTGTTATCCACTGCCTGGATCAAGACCATATTCAAATGACAATGAACAGTGGTAAAGTGTAACATGAAAATGTACTTTCCCAACCACAAAATGTATTGAACATGGGCATCGGACAGTGGGTTATTTCTCCCATTTGATGCCATCAAAACCGTATCTTTTTGTTAACAGATTATAGTTATACACTATGAGTTTGTCTTGTATTTGTTTTGAAACTAAACTTGCAACAAAACGTTAAAAGGCTTAGACTGACAGTTCAGATTCCAGATATTACAAATATTATCTATGTATCTTGGTTGTAATTGAAAGTGCTGACAGAAATGAGAGTGAAACTGGGTCTAAAGTTGAATCAGGCTTGAAAGCAGCACACATAACGTTAAAAAAAGTCAGTGTCACACAAGATTTTCGGGAAGGATGGTTGTCGCAGTATACATAGTTGAGATACGACAGCAAAAGTAACTGCATGGCTTGGGAGATGTGTGCGAACGCTAAAACAAAAACTAATCTTTTCTATAAAGTAATGACAAGTGCTTCAGTAAATAATAATTCATGACCCCCATATTTTGAAAATGACCCTCTCCAGAAATGATTGTGGATGATCATGATCTCATTTCATAAGAACTAAAATCTTTTCTTTCTCAGTGTGCATATTGCACATCACATTTCATTATTCATATTGCCTTTGCAAAACAAAAATCAGCTGATCAACAATGTGCAAATCATCTTCTTGTCATATGAAGAGATGTCAATTTGTGTCTTGGTCAGAGTAACAAGCATGTTCATTTTAAATTTCAGGTTTAGATCCCATGCCAAACAATGGTGATCAGTATTTCAATGCTACCTTTGGCTCCATACCCGATTTTCAACCATTCTCAGGGGTAAGGATTGTTGCAAACTGAATTGTGCTGTTGTGTTACCAAAATGTTCGAAGTAATGTGTATATACTTCTAGATTTGTTTTTGTGTTGTTTGTGACTCATTTTAGACTATGATCAACAATTTATCAAACTTGTCTCCTTGCCCTATGGCAATTTTTAACATCATTCACTCACTCAGATTTGTCCAGTGTTTCAAGCTGAACTTATGAATGGATAGTGAAGTGGTATATTCTGGTGAACAAATGTGTCAAATGTATGTTTATGTTTTTCAGAGACAAAGGCCACGATCAAGAAACAGTGTGTTGGGTTCCCTCTCACAGAATGCCAAGCCTTTCGTCCCTTCTGGGCCTCCAGGTCCTCCAGGTCCCCCTGGCCCCCCCGGCCCTCCATGTCCTCAGGGTCCTCCTGGGCCCATAGATCAAAATATGGCTAATGATTTTGCAGCCCTCAACCTTGCTGGGACTCCCATTCCACCAGGAAAGGTTTGTTTCCTTCTCATCTGTTGACTTAAATACTTTTGAGATATTCTATTTGCAGTTCATGTCGTGATAATCTCAACCTTGATAGGCTTGATAGTATGTTGTTTTGCAGGGGTTCTGTCACATGCAATAGCACATTGATGTAGCAACAATGGGTTTAAATCCTGTTGGTTTAGCTGGCTTATTTTCTTTCAACTAGTAAAAGGTAACTTTGTTTTAGTTATACTGCTGAAAGATTGCCAAAAATCTTGACCCAATATTGTTGACACTTGTGCTCTTGCAGGCTATGTTCTCCAGGATGTAAAGAAAACTTTAGTTAGATATACTGAAATGCATTGAAAACGCACCAGAAATCTTTTTGTAAAAGGGGCGCAGGATGGCGCAGTGGTTAGCACGTCGGCCCAGCAATTTGCCAGCCTTGGCGGTTGTTGTTTGAGTCCCACTCAGGCACCTTGTCTTTCAGCCCGGAGAGGCAGGAGCCCCAACACCGACATGGTGATGTGGCTGAAAGATTGCCGAAAATCACGTAAAACCCCAACTCACTCTCACACTCTTTTTGTAAAGTCTGAAGAGTACGCTTAAAGGAGATTACCACTTGAATATAAGAAGCATATAAGAAGCATAGCAGAGATGTTCATGACCAAGGCCACCAACACTGACACACTTTTATTCAGCAATTGTTTGAACACAGCATTGTCAGCAGGCTGTTGAAGAAACACTATTGGATCGGCAGTGTAAAGGTCGTTCAAGGTCAAGATTGAAAAAAAAGACCACTGATAGAGCAGACCTGTCTGTGAATCGGATGTGTCGGCGGTGGATACAGCTAACCGGCGTTCATGTATCACGAGAAATGGTCAACAAGCGGCTACTTGCTGGTGGACTGAGGGCTCGTAGAGTAATCGTCTTGTGTGGGCTCAGGAGCGACAGAACAGGAATCTTTGGACATTGCGCCATGATATCTGGTCAGACGAGTCTAGGTACAACCTTTACGTCACTGATGGCAGTTTACGAGTGTGACGTCTCCCCAATACAGAACCCCTCCAAACCGTTCTCCCAACAGTAGCAGGCAGTGGTGGCTCAATGATAGTGTGGGCAGCCTTCACTTATTACTAGAAAGTGGATATCAAATTGGTAAGGGGAATGATGAATGGTGACATATATGGATGTGACATTATACAGGACACCCTGATGTCGTTCATTCACGCCAGTCCACACATCTTCCAGGATGATAATGCTCGTCCACATCGTTCACGAATAGAGTTGAAACAAGATCTGCAGATTGAAACTCTTCCTTGGCCCAGTCAACGTCCGGATCTGAACCCTATCGAACATGTGTGGGATGCTATCGGTCCCCGTCTCAGTGAGCAGGAACAGTCGATCACTAATCTCACGGATCACACAGTTCTTGACGGATGGAACAATATTCTGATGGACTTTTCCGGAAACTGACCAGTGAGATCCATGAGGAAACGTAGCCAGGAGATGATTCAGACCAGGGGTAGATACACCCATTACTGACTTGTGTTGGGGGGATGTTTTGCTCACCAAATCTGACTGTATCCGAGCGACAGGACAGTCTTCTCAATGTTTCCAGCAAGCCTCGTGAATTCCAAGAAAATTTCTTCAGACCATTGCAATACTTTTCAAGACTTTTGGTCGATTTTTGACCAAATTTTCATTTGTTGATTCAATAAACTTTAAAAGTCCTTGAAAAAGAACTTGAAATTACCGGTGTTGGTTTAATTTTTACCATCAGTGTATTATTGAAGCTTATTCCACAGGTGCTCATTAGGTGACAAATCAGGTGATAAAGCAGGTCAGGGCAGAACTGGTATGTTGTTACGGTTATGGAATTCTACTGTAGTACGTCTTGTATGCGCTCTGGTGTTGTCCTGCTTACAGGTATGCAGGTCTTAATGTTACCAAAGTGACATGATGACGAGAGAAGCCAAGACATCCCTGTAGAACGCAGCATTAAACTTCCATGTCAGATGTGGAGAGCTGTCATGTGGTGATAACTAATGCCTGCCCACACCATCACACTTCTACCACCCCAGCGGTTGGTCTGTACAACACATTCTTCTTGATACCGTTCACCAAGGCGATGCCATACACGTAAAAGACCATCAGCATTCCTCACATGTAAACAGGACTGTCCAGTATCATTGATGTGATGTACAATATGGCGTTGCGTTGACGTGGCGCTGTTACATGTTGTTGTCCAGGACGTTAACGATTGTTGGTGGTTCCAGTCTGCTGGTAACGTTGATAAAGCCTCAAAATGGTAGAGGGGTGGCACCCAAATCATCTTGCGTTATCTCGTGTTGTCAGGCTGACCTGGATTATGCCGAGAGCACGTTCATGTTCTATAGCTGTCAGTCTTGGCATGGCTTTTCTCAGTGTTAGATTGCCTTAGACATGAACTGAGATTGGCTTTCTAACCAGCACAATTTATAGCCCTATACGCATGCATTTGACATCAGTTAAAATAATAGAAATTGATTTTAGGTTGGCAAGTTTTCAATGCATTTCAATATATATATTGGTTACTATTATCAGAGCCCCAGATAAGAAGCCTTTTTGCTGTACATTGGTTTTGACAAAGCCATTTAACTTTTCTGATGAAAATAGTCAAAAAACCCAATACAGTGGAATTAGTGCGAATACATAGCCAAGAAACCAATTCCAGTGGAGTATAAAATAGCCAATTACCCAATTTAAAATTTCAAATACGCAACAGCTCTAAAAATGTCGAGTAAATAACCCAATTGGTCAAAAATTATCTGGAGCTCTACTATAACTGATTGCTTTTTCATCCTGTTGCCTTTGCATTGGAGTTATTTCTCAGGTACCGGTAGACCTTTATCAACAATGTGAAACCACATGACAAAATAGAAATCAGGAAAACAGGAACTAGGTAGCTAAGCAAATCATTTTGACAGTAAAGTGGAAGTCCATGAAAACGTGTTTCAACATGTGTAAGCCAAGTATTGAGTTGGGCAATGTTATGTTTCAGGGATCTCCTGCTGAGTTTGTCAAGTCAGCTGCCTCATTGTCTCACAGCTCTAGCACACCCTCTTTCTCCTCATACTCTTCCATGTTCAACACTTCCACATCATCAACGCCGACCAGTCACATCACTGCCAGTACTGGTATGTACACACA
Organism: Diodora aspera; assembly: GCA_031471655.1. Classification (NCBI taxonomy): domain Eukaryota; kingdom Metazoa; phylum Mollusca; class Gastropoda; order Lepetellida; family Fissurellidae; genus Diodora; species Diodora aspera. The sequence goes on along the minus strand of JAUELE010252479.1, from coordinate 3,424 downwards.
TGGTTGCTTTCTCCGACTTTATCTTGTGTAAATATTTCAGAAATATTAGCAATGTTTGTGAGCAGTTCATTAGCTCAAACTGATAGAAGTGGTGAATGGTAAAGGGTTTCACTCACTGTAGTAATAATGTACCGGACTTGTAGCAACTTGTAACGGCTGTTAATAGATTTTAAAATGAAAAGTAAATTCCAAATCATTGATAAATCACTATCATGTTGTGGTCAACACATTTTACAACACTATGTGAAATGGATTCTAGAATAAAAAAGATTCATACAAGACTGTACATGTGATTCTTTTTGTTATTATCAGCTTACTCTACTGCCAGTCCAAATCCTAGCCCCGGTATTTCGCCCAGTGGTTCTCCACTGACACTGAGACGCACCGCATCTCCAGTAGCTCCACTGAGGCAAACCACTGTTCCTCAGAAGCCCCAAGCAGGAATCCAAGCCGGAGGCCCCATTCAGGTATCTGCAACTTTAATTTGCGATGGGCACTAAATGTGCACAGAAACTTAGGCATCAACAATGTTTTTATATTGCAAGAAATTTATTTGTCTTATCAGATTGAAATAACATTTGCTATATTATGTGATATTCATGTACAAACCTACAAAATGTTCTAAAATCACAGTAACGTTGTTAGTGTGTCTGCATAGTAATCTGCCTAAATTGGCGGTTGTGATTCCTAGTCCTGTCCAGGTAGCACTCGCCTGGCACAGATATGATATAGGTGTGGTGATGTGACTGAAAGATTGCAGGAAACTACTTTAAATTGAAAATTGCTGACTCATTGAATCTCTTACTGTACATATGGGAGGTCGTCAGTAGACAGGTTGGATCAAGAGTCTCTTAGATAGACAAATGTCGGTTCGAATCCTGCTTGATTTAAACCAGACTCTGTGGTCCTTCTAGAAAGTGCAGGGTTGTACTTGGGTGAATTAGGACCTCAGTAACCAAATGCATGTCATACAAGGAAGCCAAAATAGGGAACCTTTGCTTTCATTTTCAGTCAACTTTTTTGATGAACTCGTGTATGATTGCTGAAAGATTGTCAATGCAGTGTCAAAAATGAACTCTTTTAACTCGGAGACAAAAAGTGGTCATTGTGGTGATGTGGCTGAAAGATCAATCATAATGAACACTTTGATAAACTCAAACTCAAAGTTCTTACACGATATAATGGCATTGGTTTTCAGGAAAACTTTGGAGGAACTACCTACTTCTATCATCCTGATGATTTTACTCCTCAGTATGAGGGTGTGGTGAGTTGTCTCTTGAATGTTTGGGTGGTTTACATTTTAAATCAATAATGCTACTAATTATCCCATTTATTTAGTCCCCCATCGGACATCAGACGGGGACTATAGGAATGCATTTGTCCCGTCCTTTCGTCCGGCCTTCCGCACATCCAGATTCATGTCCGGCCCATATCTGCCAAACTCGTTACATTTACACCAAATTTGTTACACATGTTCCTTATAGCCTAACAGTGTGTCATGCGAAAGAATTTTCTGATCCCAAAATATTTTTTTGATTTTTAGGCAAAAAGCTTAGAATTTGAAGGAATTTTGTGAAAAAGTTGTGTCCGGCCCCTATCGTCCAAACTACTTTTTACATTCACACCAAATTTGCTATGCATGTTCATTATGGCCTAACGGAGTCTCATGGGGAAGAATTTTTCCAATCAAACAAGTATTTTTTTGAGTTTTGGGCAAAAGGCTTAGAATTTGAAGGAATTCTGTGAAAACGTCTTGTCCGGTCAGTATCTTCCAAAGTACTTGTTACATTTACACTAAAGTTGCTACACATGTTCATTATGGCCTAAAGATGTGTCATGGAAAAGAATTTATCTGGTCCAAAAAATACTTTTTGATTTTTGGGCATGTTACATTTACACCAAATTTGCTAGAGATATTCATTATGTCCTGAAGACATTGATCATACTCATTAGGGTTTTTGACTTTCAAAAGTTGGCAGCCATGCAATATGTTCTTCATCACTTCTCTTTGAAAACATGGCTGTTTTGCAAAGTGATAGAGATATAGTTGTTCTATTTAATTTCTAAAGAAGTTATTAAACCAGGCAGCTTTCTTTAACCCCTTGACGATGGATAGCTGCTATAGCGGACCTAGATATTTTGCACATGGGACCAATGACTAGCTTTCTTAACACTGATTGATGTTACACAGCTGTTAGATAATCTTGAAATGACCTGATAGATATTTTTACCACACATCAGTTATGACTCGCAGCCATTACGTAGCACTGCCGGTGCATGATGGGAGGGAAGCTGAATAATTTATTGTGGGAAATATCGTCGTCAAAGGGTTAAAATGGTTAATCATTATCATCAATGTCCATTTTTATCTGACATGTTTCAAATGAGTATCTTTAAATCTTTTAAAGCTTTTCCGGTGAGGGAGTATGGATTGCAATTTGCAGTACTTTGCCTTGTTTCTACTGTCAGATGTAACAGTGTATTCAGGGTTTTCCTCACAATTAACACTTGTTTTTCAGCAATTGCCGAATTTCACAATGTACCCAGGATTGCCTCCCCATATTGCTCACATGAAGGTGAAGGTCAATATGCCACAGTTCTTCATGCCGGATGAAATCAAGATGGTAAGCTTCCTTTACAATGGAATGTCTTCCCAGCCATTAACCCTGACTCTTTTTCATGTAACATGACCTACCATTCTTATTATTGTGTATGTCATTTGATATGGTTTGATTAAAGTATTTGAAATATTTGCAAAGCTCCAGATAAGTTTTGAGCTATTGGGTTTTTAACTCGCCATATTCAGAGCCATTGCGTATTTGAAGTTTTAAGTGGGTAATCAGCTATTTCTTTACTCTACGAGATTTGGTGTATTGGGTATTTACTCCCACTGATTCTACTGTATTTGGTATTTCAGACTATTTTTATTGGAAAAGTAAATTAGCTTTGTCAAAACCAATGTAGAGCAAAAGAGCAAATTATTATAGACCCTTAAGACTGATGAGTCTATCATTGTTGAATGTCAAAACAGTGCTTACTGGTGGTTTAAGCTGCAGAGAGTTCACTCGAAGGTTATTTTTGGAACTACATGTACGTGTTAGTACTATTTCTAGACATATTTGCTTTCGGTTTGTACGCATTGCGCGGTCGATGTATTGAGTACATTACGAAAAGGTTTTCAAACATATTGGGTTTTGGTAAATTTGACTGGGTTTTTGTACACTTCGTTTCAATTTTGCTTTATTTTACGCAAATACGCAACTTATCTGGAGCTCTGTGTATGCATGTATATGACTGTATGTATGTGTGTATGTGTGTATGTGTGTGTGTGTGTGTGTTTTCTTGGAGACAAATTAGGCCTATATCTCAATAGAGACTTAAAAAGGTAAACGTGCCCAGCAAGCAAAATGGTGCATTCTCAGCA